>JACXGK010004424.1:0-38374 GCA_016801125.1 Novumbra hubbsi
AGCTTCTTGGCATATCAGACATACAGCCGTTGATCGGACTTCAGTGAAGAAGTATTTTGTTGTCCACTCCTTATTAAACACTCGGCATTCGCTGTCCACTTTCCTTCTCTTTGGTCCGCTCATTTTCACAGAAGGGCTTAATGGTGACGTGAAACGAAGTGAAAATTAAAGTGAAATAAAGAGAAATACGCGCCACTCCCACAACGGTCAATGTGTTTTGAGTGCGCCATCTATTGGGGAAACGTGGGCATTGCAGGGAAAGTGGAAAAAAGGAGGTTTTTACTATAATTTGGACAAGTTCGGCGGGCCGGATTAAAAAGCCGTATGTGGCCCGCGGGCCGTATTTTGCCCATGTCTGTTCTAGACAGTCCGGTCCGTCGTGACATAATTTATGTTGGAAAGAAACGCTTAACAGTATTGGTCGTATGTATCCAAACTGGCACTACAAAATGACCAATGGGGAAGCATCATCCACACCTCCCACTAAAGCCCGCCCACAGCTGTGGGGTCAAAAGTTCAAATGAAGAACAATTGTTTCAAAGCAAAAAAAAAATTCAAACGCAAAAAAATAGTTAGAATTTCAAAAGCAAAATAAAAAGTTTTAAAAGCAAAACTAAAATGCATTATGTTTTGCACGCAACTACAAAATATTTGATTGAATTTATTTTTTTAGCTTTGAAAACTCGATTTTGGTTGCAGAACATTTCTTTTTGGTTGCAAGGAAAAAAGTTTTTTTCTCAACATAAAGACACAAATGTACCTCTATACTCTCACTGCCTCAAACAGCTGTAAATACTGTAAATAGCTACCAAACGTCAGCTAACCACTAGCCAAAATAAAGTAAAGAGTTACCTGTAATTCAGAGTAGCAAAAATGAAGACTGGTGACGGTTATAAAGGTATTTTGTTGTTCCGACTGGTAGAAGTAAAGAAATGTCTAAAATATTCTTAGTTCGAGCTACTTACAGGAAGGCAGCCACCAATAACAAGCTATGTCAGATTCCCACGCGCTGTACCTGCTTGATGTGACACTGCTAGGGGAGCAACGGATCAAACCATTGTGAGGCAAAAGGGGGGTGGCAATCTTTTGAAACTTTCAAATGGGCTATTAAGTGTCTATAATCAGCAAACGTGCATTTATTGCGTATTACAGATATTTTTTTAATTACACAATTATGCTTACACTGATTTTTTGGGGGGGACCTATTTTTCCCAGGATGTGGGTGGTCGTGTGTCCCCCGTCCCCCAGAGATATCCGCCTATGCAATGGAGTGCAATCTTCACGCAGTTAAGAATAGTAGCGTGCTTTAGATTCTTCCAACTCGTCCGTTACTTTGCCACGAGGTTTCACAAAGTAGATAAACCACAGAAGAAAGTCGTGATGTGGAGATTTCAGCTCGCCGTGTGTATAATAAGCATGTTTTTGACAGCGCAATGCATTTGAAAGATAATCAAAATCAAGGTTGATTGTCTATTTGATCGAAAAGCAAACATTATTGAAAGGGACATTGTTGTATCATTTATTATGTAATTAGCTAGATTACTGAACATTAGTCTAGAATGAGACTAATGTTCTAGACTAATGAAGTTCAGGAAGCTAACAAACATTGCATCATTTAGATCACGGCGAACATCTAAAATCTCCATGTATGTTTCTTTCTGTTGGGATGGTTACACGGATTGCAATGATTACGGAAAATATGAGGCAACAACGTTGCAATTCAATTCGCGCAAAACCAAATGCTTCTAGCCGTGCGGCCTCTTCTATTAAAAGCAGACTGAAGCACAAACACAATGTAAAGGTATACTGTTTATTTCCCCTAGTAATGTATACTTTAAATCTTTGCACATTATTACAATACTGTTATTGCAAAATTTGAAACAATATTCTGTAATGTTTTTACATTTTCACTTATCAATGTAAACAAATGTTTAGGAACACCCTCGGCCGCCATAAATTCCTTTAAGTAAGAATTACATTTAGGGAGATGTCTTAAGACTCTGGCATAAGCAAATGCATATCCTATGTAAAGTCACCACTTTACATTCTGTTGTGTGAAATTGAGGATTCATGAAGATTTAATGTGAGGGGGCAATTTAGGGGGGTTACTTACTCCCTGGACTTAGGTTTTAATTTTCACTTAGCTTTGGGACATTTGTACAAATGGTGGAGGCGTGGCGGAATGTGCAAATGGAAGGCACCACAAGAAAGGCATCATGTGGGATTTAGCATGTACGTATATGTGTGACAACTCAAGGGTTCACCCCCCTTTTGCTTCTGACTTGTGAGTGACAACTGTTAATGGCCAGTTTCGCAGACAATGAGCAAGCATAGTCTAGGACAAAAACAAACAAACTTAATTGAGTTGTCCGGTAAAATGTACAGTAAGCATGTGGTGTGTTTTGTCCAGCAGGGGGTACACATGCCCCATTGAGCTAGGGTTGACTTATTCTTCGCTAATGACAAGCTAAATGTCATGTTCAATTCCTCTGTCTCATTTTCAGACTGTCCTTGCCTTTCCACAAATGAATGACTGGGGCCTGTGCAAAATGGCACGCTATTCCCTTATATATAGGGCCCTCATGTTAACCTGAGTCTATGTGGGAGGGCACTAGCTAATTTATGTTAAGCTGTTTAGGCCCATGCTACTCAAAGCCTGCTATGTAGGCCTACCATACCATCTACTGGCATTTCCTTGTTGGCTAACTTAATGCACACATGCTGTATGTATTGTGGTATTTTATATTGTATAAAGCGGGGCATTGAGTTGAGCCTTTTATATACCACAGAAAGAGACATGCAATTTATAAACATTTTACAGTAAGATCCCAGTGGAACATTCTTCATGTTGCCCTCTTTGCAGAGATATTGAGTGCTGTAGTGCTCTGATATGTAATACCATAGTCTGGGTTTACAGGCACTTACTTACAGTCCTCCATGGCTGGGGTTGCCTGACAGACAGGGCCTCTTAAACCCAGTGGAATGGCCCATTCAGGTCCCTTCAGGCCCATAGTAAAGCCAGCCTTCCAAAAGAACCAGGCCGGGGAGAACATTGAGGAGATGGAACACCTGAATTAATTAGGGGGCCTCGTTCCAGGGAGTTGGAAACAAGTTGCACAAGGGGGAGAGGTGCCTTGAAGAACATCTATGTCCCAAATTACCTCCTATTCCCTTCATATTGCTCAAAAGGCAGAGGGGCCCTAACTTCCACAACTGGAAGGCACTGGGATTCTGAAACACAATAAGGTATTGAGCAGTGCTGGGAGTCTTGTGGCGTTGTTGGTCGTGACCAGATACAAGGTACTTGTGAAGCATGCACGGTTTCCAAATGTCACCCTTTCTGCCTACGTAGTGCCGTTCGGGACAACATTTGTGCTGCCCGTTCACTGCGAGAGACAGCACAGTCAGTCAGGCTTGGGGGGAGGGGGTGTGGTTGACTGCCCGGCCTAATGAATTGGGCCTTAGAACTAATTGAGTGGTTCTTTCAAGGCTGCCTGCCGGAACATTCATTAAGACGTTTCCAAACTTTGGTTCATGTGGTTGTAATGAGGGTCTACACGAGCCACAGTGCACACTTGAGATTCTCGTGGATTGACCAACTTCACCAACTGCTTTGTGACACAAGCATGCACATTTGTGTGTCCCGCGCCCACACACAGAATATATAGTAAAATTATTAGAATGTCAGTTTATATAGAAGCACAGCCTTTCTTCTTGTTTCCTCTTGACCCGAGTAATGGTAGGGTCTCTGTTTCTCATTTAGAAAGGCTTTGAGGGCCTGCCAAACTTTCTTTAGCATTGTACTCATACAGACGCATTTCCATCTTAACATAATCTCTCTCTCTCTCTTTTCATATATATATATATATATATATATATATATATAGAGAGAGAGAGAGAGAGAGAGAGAGAGAGATGGATATATAGAAACATAATGAAATATATGTGATGCCACTTAATTAAAACAAATAGGCTACATGTATAGACTACATGTATTTCTAATCATATATATATATATATATAGTTAGCTCATATGCTCACACATTGTTTGTAGAGACCCCAAACCCAAAGCATTATTTCCCTTCAAATTTCTATTTTCCATGATAAAAAATCTCTAAAATGCTGGTAACCATGATGACGATGAGCAGGAAAGATGGGAGCTACAGTTCAGAAAGACGCCAAGTATTTGTACTTTGAGAGTACCCCCTAATCACTAGGTTAAAAAAAAATAAAAAAAATAAGTGCTGATTCATTAAAATGGATGAACTGAAAAATCTCATGTACATTACAAGTATTCTGATTCTTTTTTGCTGGCAGTATTGGGTGATGATTATATAAGTGCTTAAAACGTCTGTGCCAGACCAACTGCACAACCAGGTGGTGAAAAAGATTCTTTGGTGTGATTAGACCAAAGGTAAACTACTAGGCCTAAATGCCAATAACAGCGAACTATAAGTCGACATCATTAATAGCACACAGGAAACACACTTGAAGAATGTCTCATTTGGGTGGATTACCCGCTATTGTTATATAAATACAATATTTCCCCATTTTAGAAATTGACCATGTAGTTTATTATCCGTGTTGATTATTTTATACAGACTTTAGTGGTAATTTTTAAGGGTGCGAATAATTTCGAATCTTGTTCATTTGATTTAATATATTTTTCGGCAATTCTCATAATATCCCATTTGAAATCATATCTTCTCCAAACCTAAAACAAACATTGACGTTAAGCAAATTTGAAATTCTGACTGCAATGTACAGCTAGCAGTTCCTTGACATATACATCACTTGTTCTCCCCGAAATGTAACCTTCAACCTACAGCAAACACAACCCCAAAGACAGAAATGTATTTCATGAGGTCGGTTTTTTTTAAGATCGGTAACTCACACAATCACAATGTATTTGTCGGTAAATTATTTCGGTTTGTGTTAGCAATTTTGTCACAATGTATGCTAAGTTTCATTAACCGTGTCAATCGCTGACATCACACATCCGTGCAAGGAGCCCTAGAATTAAACACCAAAACATTCTAGATCTTGTGGTAAAATTGCAGATGCCATGTGACAAAAATGTATAGGCTACATTGTATTTCTTTTTTTGTATTTAACATTTAATGTAATGCATTTTAAACTATGCATAAATGATGCATTACAATACAAAATATACATCCTCATTATAAAATCTATTTGATCGAAATGGTAATAATTTAGGAGGCCCATTTAGCAACTCCGAATGATGCACTGTAACCCAGCCAGCCGACAATGCTCCTCACGCCAGATAACTGTGTTTGTATTTTCACCCGGTCCCTAACGTGGTGCTGTATTCCTACAGATTTACCACTGGGGCATATTCCCCAGTCTACCACGGTAGGACGACACTGCAGATAAACCCACGCCGTTACAATTCCTAGTGGTGTGGGAGAGTTAACTAATCATCTGTCGGTCACCACAGAAACGTGACTCTGGATTTTGTATTTCCTTTTTGAGGGAAGCATTTTTTAGGACCTTTTAACTCGCGTCTGTGATATTCTTCAACACAAAATCTGCTGGGCCCTCAAAGCGTGTTTGATTTGTACCTCGAGGATATGTAGGGTAGTCTACATGCGTTTTTCGTTCGCGTAATTGAAGATTGCCCTTTTCGTTGTAACGCATATGTTATAACGCTGTGATTTTGCGGGTGTGTATATTTGTATTTATATCGCGGATTGTTTAAATTGGGATTTCTATCCCAGGCGACTCAGCGAAAAGGGAAGTAGAGAGAGAAGGGGGATAAAGACGCTCTGCCAACATCGCTGGATCACACCACGGGATTTAAATAATTGTATGTTCTGAAAAGGATATAAATGTGGTTATTCCGTTTTTAACCGACTCGATCAGGTTGGCAGGATGAGTAAAGACAGACCCAAAAGGAACATCATACAGAAGAAATACGTAAGTATTTGCTGAATTAGCGTTCAAATACATGTTATCATTCTTAAACTTCTCCCTCTTGCCACTGGATAACGTCATACAAACTGTGTATGTTATACGTTAGTGTGTTTACATTTCATGTGATTTTTATGTCTACAACATCGACATCAGACTGTCTTAAAACATCAAACAGCTGCTCTATTCTTGACTCAGTTTGTATTGTGAGAATAAGACTTTTTCACTATTTTATTTGACCTACATATGGGATTCACCAAATCTGTCCCTCAAATGGAGATGGATAGTGAGTCTCCGTTAGTGTGTGTGTTTGTGTTATGGTTGTGTATGAGTGTGATTGTCCCTTAACTTCTCTAAACCAATTATGTGCCCCCCTTTCTGATCTGCCAGCTTGCTTGGATATTTGATGATTGGGGAATTCCAAACCTGCGTTTCAGACAGTATAATACATATAACTACTTTTTGGTGTTATATGGGGAGCAATAGGACTTCAGACGTATGCAGGGCCTGTTTCAAAATACAATTGCATCTCCCATTTCCAGATGGATGTGTCCAACATGTAGCCCATTGAGGCAATTCCCTGAGCATATGTGGATTTCAAGATGTTGAAACTACTTGCAACCTATCCTTGTTTGACTCCTACACCCAATGTTCAACGTAGTTGCATTTGTATAACACCATTATTGCATTATTTCATGATTTCTCACGTTATCTCATGATTTACTTTCTATAGCACATTAATAGCTGTTTGCAATGGAGATTTTGACAATGCGTGGACTGTCTTAGCTGGAATTTCTCTTGAATGGAATTCCCAAAGTGTGCTGTATTGCCATAAAAGGACACTATGTTTGAATAGTAGTTCATTAAATTAGGTGTAGGTTTCTGTTTGGAACATGCACTGAGTGGAGTTCCATTCCTGACACATATTTTTTAAGAAAAGCGCTTAAATGTTTTGTTACAAAGCACTTTCATGCTTTATTAGATTGTGCAGTGCATGTGTACTGGACGCAGGAAGCATAGACCACTGGACCACCCTTCGCCACAAGCTGTGCTCAGAAGCGCTTACTACTATCTATTCGTGTGTTTAATGTCCAAGAAGCCAACTTGGAAAGAACTTCAGTCTAGCTTTCTGTTGAACACTAAAAGAAACCTAATGGGCCAGCCATCTAAAAAAAGACAACAAACTGTTCCTTGAACCTTGGCGTCAATGTGAGTTGCATCCTCAGTGGCACTCTATGGGTACCTATGGGCTTTGTTTAATGTAGGTCGTTCTGTAGGGAATATGGGACCATTTCAGATGTTTATAGTAGAACTAGAGTAGTCAACTCAATTGGCATAAGGCAATCATTACACAAGCTTGGCTAAAAAGGGGTACTGGCTCAGAGAACAAACAGGCTCTGAAAGCATACTCGATTGGTAAATAGTTCAAGCGTTTTAGAAATACATTCTTGTAATAATCGCAGGAAAAACAGCGGTGCATTCAGATTGTCTGGAATCTTACATTGTGACGCAAGCAAAAACATCAATGGGTGCTGGTGAATGTACCGGCAGAACCGTGGGTCTTAGTGAACTTACCAGCAGAACCATGGTTCCTGGTGAACTTTCTGCCAGAACCATGTGTCCTGGTGAACATACCGACAGCACCATGGGTCCTGGTGAACATACCGACAGCACCATGGGTCCTGGTGAACATACCGACAGCACCATGGGTCCTGGTGAACATACCGACAGCACCGTGGGTCCTGGTGAACATACCGACAGGACCATGGGTTCTGGTGAACATACCGACAGGACCATGGGTCCCGGTGAACGTAACCAGCAGAACCAATACACATAAATTATTTCCTCAGACATTTGATGACCTTTTCCGTCTGACTTTCTCTCTTTCCCAAGTCACAGAATACCATTGGAGCGAGATCTATTGTTTTGATGAATAACATTAGGCTTCAAAACAGCACCACATCAAAGAGGTTAACACTGTCCCCTCTGTGGAGGTGGCCCAGTGCAGCCACTTGGCTGGTCTGAATCCTGATTCATTGGTGTGTGGTGGGGTAAGCACAGCTGCCACTGCTGGGCTTCACAAATGCAAAGAGGCTGTCACTAGCTTTGTCCCAAATAACACCCTGTTCCACTACACAGCGCAAACGCTTCTGACCGGAGCACCTATGGACCTTTGACCAGATCCCAATGGGCCACCATCAACCGCAGTGCTCTAAGTAGGCCACGGTGCGCCATTTAGGACTAGTCCACTGTTTGTTTTGTCAGGCACACAAGTGACGAGGACCAAGTTGAAGTATGTGCTTTCAGTGTTTGGTGGAAAGGAGAAAAAGAAAGAGACAAGAACGGCAGAGTGTGTGGAGTGGGCCGGGCCCCGGAGCCTGGGGAGAGAGGACAGACAGCAGGCCTGCAGCTGTAGAGACTAAGGCTGTGTACTTCCTTTGACCTTAAGTGCTCCGGCATAAAGTAGTGCACTACGCGGGGAATAGGATGCTGATTTGGCTCTGGAACCTGACGGCACGGCTGACTTTGTGCATGGCGGCCAAAATTGCTTCAGTTGGATCTAAACTCTGCGATGATTACAGGAGTCATCAAGATGAGGGAAAAATGCATCCAGATTGATACTTGGTTGCAACCCGAGAGGGGCCCAGGGAGACAATTATTAGAGATATCGGAGGAACTGAACTCGGATGAGCGTACAAGACAAGTTCTATTTTTTATTCCTTGGCATGGGCAGTTGCTGTTCTGTGAGTTCTCTGCCAACAGGGAATGTTCCACTTCATTGCGTGGTCGCCGGGGTTACCCTGAATTAGATGTGCAATGTCAGCATTGAACACTGCTTTTTCTTCAGCCAGACGAGCACTTCGCTTAGCTTTTGTTGACACTTTTCCCCTTCACAGTTGACTGTTATGTAATGGACCTGGGACAGGCACTATTCATCGAATAGCATGGCATGCTTACAGTGGCATTGTGGGTGTTGGGTATCAGTCCTGTGTCAACCGGCAGTGGAGTGTCAAGGTTTGATGTATATTTGAAATATCATCAGGGCCAGGATATTATGTTTAATCAAATGGCTGCTTTGAATATGATGTAAAGGGCGACAAATAACTATTCTGAAGGGGCTGCATGCTCTTTAAATTGAATGGAGTGTGATTTGATTGCAGGAGTGACAAGAACTGCCGTAACTCAGAAGTGCCGCCTTTCAGACTGTTGCTTTAATATTGAAATCAAGTTAAAAGATACTAGAGGATTTGTCAACGTCTTTAAAATAATTCTAAAGACGTTGACATGTACTACATCAAGATTAATCTAAGCTTTCTTAATTGTTAATCATACCGGCTGATGTTGAGAGAAATGAATACCTTCAATAAGCTTTGTTTTTCCATTGACCGTTTAGTATTTCTTTCCCTTATGTAGAGAAGCAGCAGTAAAGTGAGGTGTATTGATTAAAACTGCCTCCGCTTTAGCCTTAATGGATTATATTCTTTCTACTTAAAATGTGAGATTGGAATACGACGGATTCAGTGTTCATCATGAGGATTTTCTATTGTCAAATACAGAATATTCAATGCATACTGAGAAGTATACTTTACCATTGTTACAAGAAATGGATGAGTTTTATCCTGCTGCACTCCAAACAGCCCTTTACGCTTTAAAGTACACTGCTTTTGATGTGCACTATATTGGGATTGCCCATTAGGGCCTGCTGTATCCTTTGACAGACCAACAACCGTGGTAGGAAACAAGTCAACATTTTCCTTTTAGAATTTATTATAAGGATTGTAAATATGTCTTTGTGTTTTTGTGATTCAGTATGTGCCATATTCTCAATATACTTATGATTATTATTAGTTTCTTACTAGATCTCTTTAGACTTAATTAATTGATTATGTTGTTGTACATTAGGACACCGCATGAAATATTTGTATATTTTTTACGAGATATCGACATATCATTATTTGATCTTTTTTCAAACAATATCTATAGATAAAGATAAAGTAATTGTACAAAAAGCAAAGAAATTTCAACCATGATATCATTAACAAAAGATTTACAAAGATTCCATTTCCTACTGACACCCTATGCCCTAATAGCTGGTATTGCCCCCTTTGGCAGAATTGTTTTTCAAAGACTCCACAAATCCAAATATAAATAGTAAAATAGTTTAAATGCGCTATTAATGTATGTGTAACTAAGACGACTGAATACATTTAATATGTGATTGCAACTGTTTCCCAGAAATGACCAGCTGTGCGGGAGTTTAGGGTGTGATTTTTAGGATCAACACAGAGTCCATTGAGAGAGACAGATGTGTTCATAGAAATTAGGTGCTATAACTGCACCTCATTAACGATGGAGGTCATGTTATTTTATTGTAGGTCGAAGTTGACATGTGGCCCTAGTCATAAAATGCTGGCATGGTGGCAAAGCAAAACTCCACTACTGCATCTTAAATATTCTGTTATGGGGAGAAATGGGGGGTTTCATTTTCTTTCTAGTGCTTAGCTGTCTTTTGTGAAATTCAATATAATTGAGGCACCACTAAGGATTTTTGGCTGGAACCTCTTTCAAGGGATCCTTAGAGAAAGTACAGCCCCGTCCCCATATTCCCCCCTCCTACGCCAAAGAGGTTGACGGAAAGGGTTTACAGGGGTTATCCTCAAATACACCTCCTTTATCACTCCCTCTCTCTGTTTCTGCGAAGTAGGTCATCGTGCTGAGACCTCATGCGGGGCTGTGCAGAGCCAGCCAGCCAGCTAGCCAGCCACAGCCGCGTGGAATCCGACTGCATGCGACCCACCCTACTGCAACACGGGGCACCGCCAGACTTCTGGTGCAAGTTTTGGCTTTCGTCACCCCTTTCGGTGAAAGTCGGCGGCACTGTTCAGCGCTTAACACCGAAGGCCACGAGCACAGACGCTGGCCGGCTCCGCTCCGCATTATTAAGCGAAACAGAAATCAGCGGGGTCACGCCCGGGTCGAGCGGCCAGCGAGGGGTCGTCTGAACCACAGAGAGGCTTCACGCTGTGGCGGGACTAAAGGAGAGCGGAGGACACGGAGCAAAACGTTTGGTCCCGGCGCGGGGAGAGAGAGAGAGATGGGAAGGGGCAGGCGTGTAAAAAAAGAAAAAAACGGCATGCGGTTGTTGCCAGGGAGAGCTGGAGAGAAAAGGCGGGGCTCCGTCTCCCTTTCTGCCGTTGGCTGGCTGGGTCCATGGCAATCTATCTTGCGGCCAGAGGTGACTGATTGGACGGTGCCGTCACAGAGAACAAAGTGCCCTTGATGAGCCAACTCCAGATCCCTGGGCGGAGTAATCGGATGCTCCGGGAGTCCCCAGAGCATTGTGCCTTTGTGTTTATACCACCAATAACACAGCCCCTAAACAAACACGCTGCAGCCCATCGCTAGTCCAACCGGACAGGTCGGGGTGACACACAAACACAGTCTTTGGTCATTTCAATCCTTACAGCGTTTGTTGTATGCGTTTCTTTGCCTGTCGCACCTGTACAGAAAGTTGTATGACACCGAGTGGCTTTCCCTGCCCAGCTTTTATGCTCCATGACACGGCTCCCCGGGACGCTTCGGTTTGCTGCTTTCCCATCTTTTTGTCCCCCCAACCTTCTTTATGGGTCCCTGGATCCGAAGTAGGGCGCACCATACAGAATAGGCTCCTCTTTGGGATGCATTCTCTCCGCGGTTGGTGTGCCGTACCCATCTGTGGGTGTCCAAGGGGGACACCTAGGCCCCACTGTGGAATGTCCTTTGTATTGGGCCAGAGGGAGGGAGATAAGAGGGAGGAAGGCAGGGAAGAAGCCAGGCGAGCATCACCAGCTTTCCCCATTAGCCCAAAGTCTCTAATCCGCCCCTGTCAGACTGACAGCCAAGGCCTGCCTCCCAAATGGCACAATATGCACTGTAGTGCATTGTTTTCTGACCAAGTCAAAGCAGAGGCTATAGGTTTTAGGGTGTCATTTGGGATGTAATCCACTGGCTACATGTCTTCCCTCTTAGCCGCCTCAGATTCAAATCTCCACACATTGGTCGGAGAGTCTGAAAGAAACACACCGATTGGCCAGGGATCCTCTGGGAAAACTACAAAACACAGAGCTTTTGACGTGTCGAGACGGGGAGAAGATCTCTAGTCAGAGCTTTCCCGCAAAAATGTACGGTGAAGTGGATTGTTAATGAGCCATGTTATTATGTAAAGGCCAGCTTGGATTATCCATCGCCTTGTTTCGGAGCTTCCCTGAGAGGACAGACATGGACACACAAATGCTCTCATGTGCACAGACCTTTCTGGTCAGGCGCCCTATGCACATTACTGGCTCACTAAATTGCTGACAGGAATTCAGAGGTCAGCAGTCCCCTTTGACCCTGGGATGAGGAGGGGGCAGTGTGAGGAGCTTTCAGTGTGGCAGATCTGGGTCCAAATACTGATTGAATTATTTCCAATACATAAGCAGCGCTGGAGTACAGACCTTAATATAATTGGCACTGCTGGCTAGGAGTAGAGGACACGCCTAAAGGATATGAACGATGTATGTCTTTCAGGCTTTATTTACAGATACTGTGGGGAAAGACAGAGAGACTTATTGCTAGAAGAGGACTGGGACAAATTCGAACCCACGCTGCTGCATTACGGCTTCAACAACTGGACCACCCTAAAGCACTTAAAGATAATTTAGCAGAAGGTCTTATCCAAAGCGACTGCATGCATTTCCATACTGGCTCTCAGTGGGAATCGAACCCGCAACCATAGTGTTCCGAGCGCCATGCTCAACCTCCATTGCAAACCCAGGACATGGGTGTCAAATTCTGAACATTGTAAAACAAACTTGATAAGACATCAGTAAAACACGTGTCAATGTCAATGTATGTATGGTAAGAAGGCCGTGGTTGTGTCAAGAGGTGCTTGTGCGGTGCTTGAAGTGCAAGCTTCATGGTATGTCTACTTTGTTTGACCTAGCTAACCCCTAGGTCAGTGAGTTTGGTGGACACCAGCCTGTTTGAGTTAAGGATTGCCGGACGCGTCGGTCTAACTGAACCCATTGGAAGTGCTTCCGAACGCGTCATGTGGTTCCATGTCCTGCATTCGCGTCAGTGGCGGAGTCTGTCACAGTTTTAGCTTTTGGTGAACATCCAAAATGGCGCCCTGCTATTCCCAGCTATGAAGTGCCCCGCTGCATTTGACCGGCAGTGATGTACAGAAGTTCACAGGGGCAGGGGGTCACTCGGTAAGAGAATGACGCCTGTGTTGCTTCTGGTACTGTACGGCCATTCTGGCTTGTTGGAATACACTGGGTTTTTACCAAACAGCTCATTGCGTACTGCCCATGAGGGAATAGGGTGCTGTTTGGGGAAATCGTTTGACATCCGCCTTGTCATACAGCCGTACTGCCTGGTTGTGGTTCTGACTGTGGTCCGTGGTACTGTTGGATCCGGTCCATTTGGGAGGCTGTTAAAGTGAATCTGTCATTGTCCATCAGCAGCAGCAGGATTCACTCTTCAGCTTCCACAGTCATGCAGAGGCACTGGAGAAAGAATGGGGGTCCGTCTCATTTCAACTCTGTAGTCGGTTAAGGACAGGGATTTAAAGTTAAAGACACGTTGTGGTGATGAATGGCTTTTTTCATTTCTCCACTTGCTTTTGAATACAGTTGTGACAATAGAATTGAACCCACACCTGACCTGGAGGAGACTAGGGCTAGAGCGACATGTTTAACTCACTTGTTTTTTCTATATTCATTATGCGTCACTAAGGACAATGGGATTTAGAGAGGTGAATAAGTGGTAGTACTGCTACACTGCTGAAACATATGCCTCATGCCAGAGACCTGGCTTCCATCGTGATGTTAACTCTTCCGACTTTCCCTCCTCATCCGTATCCGCCTGCAGTCGGTAAACTGTCTCAATCAATATGGAAAATATCCTTTGAAAACATCCCTTTTGTGGGTTGATTATGACCAGAACTTTTTCAACTACTGCAATCTCTGCACTCGGCTCAGGGGATGAAGATCGTTAGGGAGGGACTGTCTGTCAGCTTGTATTAGAAGAGAGAAATCTACTTGCTTGAAATCAACTTTATTACAAAGTGTAGTATGCCCTGCCTGAACTGTATGTGCAAAAATGTGTGAAAGGGAGAGAGTGAGACAGAGAAAGAGAGGATGACAGTAAAGAGAGGATGACAGTAAAGAGAGGATGACAGCAAGAGAGGATGACGGCAAAGAGAGAATGACAGTAAAGAGAGGATGACAGTAAAGAGAGAATGACAGTAAAGAGAGGATGATAGTAAAGAGAGGTATGTTCAGCAGATTGACTGAAGATCAAGTTGAAGATTCTGCATGTGTGTCCTGTCTCCTGGCCAGCTCGTGACACCAGGGGATGGTCAGTCTATTCTCTGAGGAATGTCCGTCTATTCTCTGAAGATTCTTAGTGTATTCTCTGAAGATAATCAGTCCTAATATATTCCCAGGGGACTATAAGTCTGTTCTCTGAGGACTGTCAGTCTATTCTCAGGGGACTGTCAATTTTGTCTCTAGGGTATAGGTTAGTCTCTGGGCTACTGTCAGTCTAGTATCTGTCAAGTGGCAATCCACTTCCCCAATTAGTGCACTCCTTTCGAAAGTGGGCCTTAGGACTCTAGTCAGTAGTGGACTATACAAATGACAGATTGGACTGTATCCTCTGCCAAATTGTTGACCAGAACAGTGTTTTACGGCTTTTACTGTTTACACGTATATATCTCAGACAGCATCCCACATCTGCAAATAGCCTGACAATCATAACATGTGAAAGCACTGTAGGCTCCCGCAGCTGAGGAATTCATCTTCATATGCCTCTAAAATCGTGTCTTATCCCTATGCAGTGCACTATGGAATAGTGCGCTATTTGGGATGCACACTTCTTTTGGACAACTGCTCAGGAGACAACACAGGGTTTGCAGTTATTTTTAGGTGTGGCATTTCAGAAGATCAAAAAGTGCAAAGTGTTCATAAATAAAAAAGGCTCTGGTGTAGTTAGGTCATCCCTGAGGGAGGTTATGGGGTTCAGCACTGATGCCTGGATGATATCATAGATGCTCTTGGAGAGAAACACACGTCTATCAATCTCTATCAACGTTACTGTAAGAGAAAAGCCTGAGCCGGCTCTTTGCAGTGACTGTACAGATTTTAACTGGAGGTGGAAAATTAGCATTTGAGTGCTGTGGTACTGTCATCGTGAAGATTAGCTTGATTGAGATCATCATTGAGACTAGCTTGATGGAGATCATCATTGAGACTAGCTTGATGGAGATCATCATTGAGACTAGCTTGATGGAGATCATCTTTGAGACTAGCTTGATTTCTCACACTCTTGCAATAGAAATGCCTGACCGGGCTAATTGCTAGAATACTGCAGTGAGGCGAGCAGAGCAGACTCATTTTTGCTGGGACATAAAGTCTGCAATTATTTTATGTCACTCTGTTCCTCAGCATGACAATTTACTGTTCTGCCATTATCACTCAAGTTCTGTCCCAAATGACACCCCTTTTTCTTGTACAAGACCCTTTCAAATAAGGCCAGTAGGAAAAAGTAGGGTACTACTTACTACTATGTAGGGAATAGGGTGTAATTTGTTACGTTGCCCCATATGCTGAGAATGAGTTGACTGTTTGGCTAAAGGCCAGGAGGGTTTTTATTAGTCGATGACACAAAGACTCTGATTCATTGGCGTCATGGCATGGCACTGTCACTTGAAGAAGGGACACACTCATAAAAGTGTGTTTGTTTGTGTGTATAGAGATGCAGGTCAGCTGGAAAAGCCTACATTCTGCATCTGGAACAGATAAATATAATGAAATTATATTTACACTATTTACACAGGAACAGATTATTGGGGTGTGGGGGGGGTTGGACGCTGTGCAAACACTAGTCTCCCTCTTAAATATCTTATTCATTTTGTAGTGCACTGCTTTTGACAAGGGCCTGGTCTGGGAATTGGGTGCCAGGCAATGTGTGCCATAAAGTCTTAATTCAGCCTGCTGTGACACGTGTCCTAGCTTTCTCTCTCACAGATTAAATGCTGAATAACATGTATGTACAGGGAACACATAAAAAAGGGAACACTTAAACCACACACCGGGTCCTGATTAAGGAAATCTATCATATATATATATGTATATATATGGTCAATATCATAAATGTACATTGTGTAATTAGTAGAAAAGTAGAAATTAGTAGAAAAGAAAAAATACTTAACAACGGTCTATGGAAACCAAAACCACCAACCGATTGAGGGCTGAATTGCTGAGTTTCGTTGTTGGGAGTTGCTGAAGTTCATCACAGCAACTCATAATGTGACTCAGTAGTGTGTATGGCCCCCATGTGCCTGTATGCACTCCTAACAACGTCTGGGCATGCTCCTGATGAGACGGCGGATGGTGTCCTGGGGAATATCCTGCCAGACATGGATCAGGATCTCTTCCCTGACATGGTTCAGGGTATCAGTGAGCTCCTGGACAGTCTGTGGTGCTACTTAGTGGCATCAGATGCACCGAGACATAGTGCATGAGTCCCAGAGGTTCTCAATTGGTTTTTGGTCTGGGGAACCTGAGGGCCAGTCAATAGCATCAATGTCTTCGTCATCCAGGATTTGCCTACACACTGTGGCCACATGAGGCCGGACATTGTCCTGCACCAGGCGGAACCCAGGGCCCACTGTACCAACATTAGGTCTGACGATGGGTCTGAGGATTTCATCCCAGGACCGAACAGCAGTCAGGGTACCATTGGCATGTGGAGGTCTTTGCAACCGTCCAAGCATATGCCTCCTTAGACAATCACTGACCCTGTGGTCACCACATGCAAAATCATTCCCTTTTTGGGGTTGTCTATCTACCGGGGTTGTCTAATACCTCATACTGATTGTCAAAATATTGATGGGTCTGATGCTCTGATGGCTCTGATGTTATGGGGGTGTTTGGCTACTGCTGGTATTAAAGGGCTTCTTGACGTCAGTTGAGTTACCTCTTGCTTATACTCGGGAGGTTAAATGTGGATTTTTCAGCAAACATCGCTATCAAACATCGCAAACATGGCTATCAACGATAAAATCCGCATTTTGCCCACTCATCTTGTGGCCAGGAATTCTGGGATACCGACACTAAGGACAAATTGTCTCAGTGTTGCCCGGTGGGGGGCATAGATGCCACGTCTTGTCATGCCTTAGTAACACTGAGTGTTAGGGCTGGTGCCTGTGACATCAGTCATAGTTGCTGACTGGGGAGTGCGTTCTTCTCCAGAATGTGTTTGCCGGCAAAATGTTTTGGTTTAGAAGAGCAGGGTGATCGGAATTAGAACAGCTTGGCAATAGGTATATTGACGGGCATGTCTCAATCTTTAATTCTCTTCTGTTGAGTTGGTGCCACATTCATACATGCATTATTGCTGGACTTTATAACGACTGGCATTGCCAATGATTTTAGAGATTACTGTAGATTAAATCGGAATAATTGAGGTGTCTTGTACTCTCTGATATGTGAAAGACGTTTCAAACTGATTATGAGCCCATATGGCTCCCTATTTCCTATATAATACACTACTTCTGACCGGAGCCCTGTGGGAAACGACATTTGGTTTGGAACACAACCTGAGAAATTGAAGCCTATAATTTATGCAGCTGCTAAACGGTTAATGGTATTTTTCAAATGGTAACTTAATCCCTTCCTTTTAATGTTCTCTGCCATCACATGCCCAGAGACTGCCTGCGTGTCTGCCACACAGAGTTAGCTAGGCCGAGGCAGAGATGTTACTGACGATTTGGTCTGTCGATTCGACCCCTCAGGAAAACAGTGAAAATCCTGCTACCCATTGACCCTGACACCACCAGAGTACAACTCAAACTTATACCCATGACCCTGGGTGTTGCTTAGTGCTTTGTGTGAGAAAAGCTCTATAATTACTACTTTTCAAAGGGACAAGATGTCTGAAGAACAGCTACTTCCAAAACATCGTTTTAGTCTCTTTCTTGCTGAATGGTACGATTCACCACAAACATGGGACACATCAACATTTATTTTGATGGGGTTTTTGTCTGCGTTCTCACGGCCATCTTTTCAGTGTGTTGAAGTTAAGACAATAATGTATTTAGCGCCATTTGAATCTCTGCCCAACCAAGGCAGCATTTGATTAATGTGAGGCTTCACTGATAAATGTTTTTTCAATGTAAATTTGCTACTCTACGACCTTCACGTTGCTACTTGACGCCACAAACCCAACCGGCTGACCCTGCCTGCCCCCCTTTCGTTCGCAGGATGACAACGACGGGATCCCGTGGTTAGAGGAGCGTGAGGTGCGGAAGGTCCTCTACCTCTCTCTGAAGGAGTTTAAGAGCGCCCAGAAGAACAAGGTGACTGACGGCCTCGGCACAGGAAAAATAAACGGTGAGTCTGTACCCTGTAGCTCTGACTGAACAATAGCCCATCCCATAGCGCATCCCAAATCAGGCTATGCTCTATTAGTGCATTTGGAAACCAAAGTCTGATTCGTGATGAAGCCACACAACAATAGCCTGTAGTCCATCAGGGAGGAGAATTGTGTTGACATTTTGTGTCTGCAAAAAAGGTTACTAATTACAATTTGGGCCGCTAGTGTGTCAATGGAACCATTGTTTTGTGAAAAGGTTGACTCATGTTGTGCAACTCTATAACAACACTACACAAAATTATAGACAAGAAACAAAAAACCTCTAAAAAGTCAGAGGAAGGTGTTACCAAAGTATACAGTGATATCTTATTTTTGACGGTCATAAGATTAGAGATTGGATATAATGGGTACCTTTTGCTATAAATTTATTGGTTTCCTGGTAATGAATTGTTACATTTATTTAGAAGTAAAATGTATTTGTCAACATAAAAAAAAATTGGTATTTAATTGAGGTTTCATATACATTGTCGAATGGTGTTGTAGTCTGTAGTGGAAGAATATATACAGGGTAGGGGGCCCTGGGGAACAATGGTTTGGAATCCCAAGCCTGGCATAGTAGTTATTAAACCGATTGCAATTCCTGTTACACTTACCAAGTCGTGATTGCATCAGCCATTTCTTTCATAATAAAGACATTTGGGATATAAATAATCTTTCCCTCCAAAGGCACATTTTGGTGTTAAAAAATACATATACTTCCTTGTGCAATGACCCACCTTACAATAAACATATTGTTCCGACATGTGTTTATTTTAGTAAACACAGGTAAAGATGAATAGATGCATAGGATTTTGATGCAGAAAAAAGACATTAAAAGGCTTTGGAGGAACCAACGGTGACAGAATTTTAGACAATCTGTCGAACCACACGGCTAGACACAGACAAACAAACAACAGTCAGAAAAGCTCTAAACACAGAGGACGAGTCACAAGTTGCAACCTATTACCCTTCATTGTGCAGAACTTGTAATAGGTCCTAGTCAAAAAGTAGTGCAATCTCTCGGGAATACGTTGCTGTTAAGGACGCACACACAGAACAAACAGCAAAAAAGCGTCAAGTTTTTCAGGAATGCGCTCCGTAGACAAGATAGGCTCTCACCTGGGAATAGGACAAATGAAGCAGAAAGAAATTGAAACTGAACACTGCACACTCAGAAAGATGCTTTCCAGTTAGGCTCCTCTTGCCGTCGACCAGCAGTGACAACATGCAAGGGAATTCTAGTTGGAGGCGCTCTGAATGGCACGCTAGTGCACTACGTTTGAGTGTCCATCCCTATTGGCCCTGGTCTAAAGTAGTGCGTGGTGTAGGGTTTGGGGTGATGTGTGGCTCCCCTTTGGCTCTTGTGACCGACTGGTATTTGGACAAATGCTATTTGAAAGCTTTCAAATACCTTTTGCATTGCTCTATTGTAGCCTAACTTTAAAGAAATGCCTGAGATGTGTTTCTTGCATACATAATCTTCATGAACAGAAGAGTTATCTGTCTTGGGAGGTTCAATTCTGCTCTGTTTAACCAACCCAGTAACGGGGAGGGACTAGATAGAATATCGACTTGTCCAAAAGCGCAGGTTTTCAGGCCCTCTTTTTTACGTCTCCCCTGAAAACCGGAAATTCCACATGTTCTCCTCACCGCGGAGGGGGGGGGGCTGCCTTCTGCCCAGAGCGTCTGGTGGGTGGGGCTTGCACACTTGCAGATATAGTGCATCACATCCGCTGTGCCAGGCAAGCTCAATCAAGTCCAGATAAAGTGTTTTAAATGGTTTGGAACAGTACTTGACTTACTCAGATCGGCTGGCATTTGAGTGAGGTTGTGAAGTGCCCTGCTCAGTCTCAGGCCACTTGTACACTTCAGCGGGAAACTGACCTTGTCGCACTCCCGTCTTCCTATGCAAGGAGATGGAGGCTATTTTTATCACTGGATATATAGTACTCTGCACTAACTGCAACTAAGAGCCAATATATGGTGTTTCCTTTAGAAACAAGAAAAGGAACCAGGCAAGCCTAGTTCTGCCAGCACACGATTAATCAATAAAACATTTTCAAAAACACATCAGCAGTTGTCCAAAAGTTCAGGTGAGAAGCATGACCAGATTGACAGGACTTGGACGACCCCGGGGAGGGAAATGATCAGGAATGGCAGCTGGAATAATCAGGTAACATCTTGATCTGCAACACAACCAGGAGGGCTTTGGACAAGGAAATCAATGAGTATTTCCAGCCTGGTACTCCAGAGGTGTGAGCTCACGTCCTATTGAGTTTAAACAGGGCAGAGGACAATGAGGAATTAGAGAGCGACCCAACTCTGTCTGCACAATAATATAGCAGCTCAAAACCTTGGAGCTGAGATAGGGGGGTCCAGTGACACTGTGGCACTATCCGGGGAGGGCGTGGGACAGGGCTTAACAAACAGGAAGTCAATAAACCCACATTGCCAAGCATCAAGAGACACCAACCAACCGCAACCACCCTGGATGAAGGCAGAGTATTGAGAGACACTTGAAGACCATGCAAAGACCATGCTGAAGAGAGACACTTGAAGACCATGCATAGACCATGCCGAAGAGAGACCCTGGAAGACCATGCATAGACCATGCCGAAGAGAGACCCTTGAAGACCATGCATAGACCATGCCGAAGAGAGACACTTGAAGACCATGCATAGACCATGCCGAAGAGAGACCCTTGAAGACCATGCATAGACCATGCCGAAGAGAGACCCTTGAAGACCATGCATAGACCATGCCGAAGAGAGACCCTTGAAGACCATGCATAGACCATGCCGAAGAGAGACACTTGAAGACCATGCATAGACCATGCCGAAGAGAGACCCTGGAAGACCATGCATAGACCATGCCGAAGAGAGACCCTTGAAGACCATGCATAGACCATGCCGAAGAGAGACCCTTGCAGACCATGCATAGACCATGCCGAAGAGAGACCCTTGAAGACCATGCATAGACCATGCCGAAGAGAGACACTGAATAGTTTTCACTGAGTCTACATCTCTAACCTTTGGCAGATCATTCCACAGTAGTGGAGCTCTATAAGAGAAAGCCCTGCCCCCGGCTGTTTGTTTAGAAATTCTAGGTAAAATTAGAAGGCCGGCATCCTGCAATCTCAAGTTAGGTATATGTTTATATAGCTGGATCATTTCAGTGAGATAAGTAGGAGCAAGTCCGTGTATTGCTTTATAGGTCAACAATAAAACCTTAAAATCAGCCCTAGCCTTAACAGGCAGCCAGTGTATAGAGGCTAATACTGGAGTAATGTGTCAAAAATGTTTCTTTCTAGTTAAGGTTCCAGCTTGCTGTGTTCAAGTCTAATTGTTAATTATTTATTGATTCATCGGTGTAACCGGAGAGAAGAACATTGCAGTTATGTAATTTAGGAGTAACAAAGAAATATTTATATATTTTTCTGCATCAGTTTTTGATTCAATGTTTAAATGTTTTTGCAATGTTCCGAAGTAGATAAAAAGCAGCTCTTGAGATATATAGTTTATATGTTTATTAAAAGAGAGGTCAGGGTGGAGGGTACCACAGAGGTTTCTCACAATTTTTTGGGATATGACCATACAACCGTCAAGGTTCATTGTGAGTTCTGACAACAGAACACTTTGTTTCTTGGGTCCTAAATCAAGCAGATTAAAAACAAAAAGTTCTCCATCATCCATTTCCTAATATCTAAAACGCATGCTTCCAAAGTAGCTCATTTTGGGGCTTCTTCATGAGTCATTGAAATATACAACTGTGTGTCATCAGCGTAACGGTGAAGTTTTGTCATCAGCGTAACAGTGAAGTTTTGTCATCAGCGTAACAGTGAAGTTTTGAAGGGATGAATGTTGTTGCCCCTGGCTGGCCACAGCTTCCTACGTGAGTGTGTCTTTAACCACAGCGCTATTTAAACAGCAAGACATGTAGATATGTGGTGTTTTCTACTTCTGTATGGTAAAACCAATTAGTCAAAATTTCAGGCTCCATACATCAGCTGAAATCCAAACTGATAACAGGTATAAAAGGGTTGCAACACTACATTCAATGCCTATATGACCACTACAATATATGACCACTACACTGTGTGACCACTACACTGCGTGACCACTACACTGCGTGACCACTACACTGTGTGACCACTACACAGCGTGACCACTACACAGCATGACCACTACACAGCGTGACCACTACACTGCGTGACCACTACACTATGTGACTAGACTGTAAATCGGCCCTCTGCCACCCCCGTGGAGTCTGTTTCGGACAGTTTGTTCAGAAACAGGCACACCAGTAGCCAGCTGGAGGTCATTTTGTATGGCTTTGACAGTGCTCCTCCTGGTCCTCCTTTCAAAAAGGAGCAGATACTAGTCCTGTTGCTGAGTTGTCAGCCCTGTCCTGCTCTCCTCGTAAAACAACCCGTCTCCTGGTATATCTCCTACATGCTTTTGAGACTGTCTTTTGCATTCTGGTAGCTCAAGCTTGTACCTGTGCAACCTGAATGGGCTGCAGGTACCAGCTCGAGCTACCAGAATGCAAAAGACAAAACTAGAGAAGAATCAGTCAGGAAGGATAAGGAGAGAGCAGTTATCTGTGGCCACCACCTGTAAAACCATTTTCATTTTTGGGGAATGGTTTTCTTGCTTCCCTGTGCAAATTCTTATGGACTTGAACTGTATATCTACCGTACGAAAATATAAAATATACAATGGAAATGTTTTCCAAGGAATTCTCAGTGTAGCTTAGATTTGACTTGCTATTTATATTAACTACTTTTCATAATTTTGTATTTGTGCTACATGCACTTCTTAACGATCGTACCAACTAATAATGCCACGTACCACACTTGCACACTTACGTTATTAATCCTTTCGACAAAACGTATGCAAGATACACTACAGTAGTACTGTGCTAATTTCCTTTGGCTTTCCCCCCTCTAGACAGTTCAATGGGCCATTAGGAATTTCATCATTCAGCCATGATTACTGTGAATATCTGTTAGTAAAGTACATTATGCTCCGGATAATGTCCCCTTCAGTGGCTTTAGCTGTGGACTGTCTGTCTGACTCGTGTTTCTCTAATGGGCTCTCTCACACAAACACACACACACACACACACACAGTGAGCGAGTCTGATGGGCACTCTTACAGCATTAAAGCGCTCTAACATTCAGCTCAGTGTTCCTCACTTCAGTGTCAATGGGACCTCAGGCAAATTTGTGTAAGGTGTACTGTTATTGGGAAGAACCATTCCGACACTGATCGTGTCCCAAATTAAGACCTATTCCCTATATAATCTTTGTGGGCCCAAAAAGTAATGCAATAATTAGGGGAAAAAATAATGCAGTTTGGAACTGACTCACTGTCAGCCAACTCAGATACGGCTCCACTGAATGCTATGACTTATGACAAATAGCCAGTGTTCAGAAATCATTTCTGCTTATGTGTGTATTCATGTAATGTATTTATGCACCCAACAGCTTATAACAATGATGAACAATGACAGTTCATTTTTTTCATTCAACTTGGGTAAGTTGTCGGCTGTCGGCTGTGTTTTTATAGCTGTAAAGGCATCAGCCAAGTATAGCAAAGAAGGCCATTTAAATGTTTCATTGGTTAAATGAAATATCTTTATTAAAGATGTTAAACAAGTATCAAATTCAGTTACACTGTATGTTTAACCTGAACAGAAACAATTAGGAATATTGAAAAGCAGTTTTCTTGCCAATCCCGAGCCAGTGAGTGCAGATTGCTTTGCAGTTTGGATCATTTGTCTAACTACAAGCATTGCATCGTAAAATATAACCATGCATTTATAAAACATTAGTGGTTGAATCTAGGGGTGGGCGATCTTCCCCTAAACTCATATAACGATCTTATAACATGTAATCAAGATCCATGATCTAAATCTCAGTGAAAGTTGAGATGTACTAGAGAATATCTAGACTGGAACAAGCCTATGAATGTATCTATTTGTACAATTTAAAACACAACATTACATTTTAGAATAAGTTGTCAAAATGGTTATTCAATGGTTAAACTTTTATTAAATAATAAAGTCAAAAGATACACATTAAATAACACTAAATCTAAGGTACTCAGAAATTTCCAAATTCCAAAAAATAAACATTCCGGTATTCTTTTAAATCCCATTTCAATGGCACCGTATCCTTAGTTAAGATGAATGTGACTATTTACGTCACCTTTTTCCATCGTTTGCTGCTTTAGTCGCTTTTGTGTCGTTTAGTGATAACTGTTTATGTTTCGTGACCTCTGAAGATACAGATTAATTAGAGTCCGCGGACCTGAGTAAAACCCTCTCGGCATGTTCCTTCGAATGCTTCCTTTTCAGGTGGTTGAAAAGATTTGTCTTTTGCAGGCAGACTTACTGCCTGCAGATGAGCCGACCCTTACCCAACAACGTTTTAAGAAAACATGTATCTGAAATGTCTGACAGCATAGCAAAACCCCTGCAACCACTGACTTTAATATTTTTTCGGCACCAGCTCCTTTTGCTGCTAGTACATGAAATTGTTTTCCTAAAACTTCTACATGCATGAAAGACACATAAGAGACGCGTGGTATAATTTGGACAACCAGCACAGCTATCTAGTAGAACATTAGATTGTGGAGGCCTTCAATATCCTTCACAATATAAAATCGTCAGATCGCCCATCCCTATTTGAATCCTCATCCAGACAGTATCCCCCCCCACAAAAAAGTATGACAGAAGATGACAAAGTATTCTTCAACATATTCATTGATGACCCGTCCGTTTCAGTAATGACCGATACCTCCTTCCCAGCAGGCTTCAGATCGGGATTAAAACCGGAGCTACTGGCTGTGAAGAGTAGAGCGGAGCTCTCGCGCTGCTCGTCTCAGAGCAACGATGGCGGCAGCGACCATTCAGGGGACGATCCTGTCAGAAAGAGGTGAGTTCCTCCCTGTGTCACAGTGCGGTCCGGCACGATCTGGGTTCATCCCCCGGTAATTAAAACAGCAACACACTATGAGTGTTACCATGTTAGAACACTGGGGTTGCATTCACCACGTTGTCTACAAGAAATACTGGATTGGGAACATGCGGAACGAACCTTTGTGAGTATTTGCCTCCTTACTATCAAGCGCTGTGGTGGCTGAGTCATGGAGTCGGTATGCACCGGCCAGGACGGGGACTTTTTTCTGATAAAATGAAACAGCGTGCTGATAAGAACTGGTAGGAGCACCTGCTTCATTGCTTGTGACCAGACACTGATACGCTGAGACTCTGAGACACTGAGACACTGAGATAGCAATGCACCATTCAGCACGTCAATGACCAACTACCCAGGGCCAAGTCAACGCTGCAGTTGCTTACCAAGAACACAGTACACTGAGTGGCCAAGTAAACGTTTGGACTATAAAATATTTGGCAGGACATGAAGCCAATAATAATCCCCAACACCATGGCAGAGGCTGAGGAATATTTTTTCCATTATTTCTTTTTGAAGAAATGTGTGCAAAGCTTTTAGAGACTTACCCGAGCAGACCCACAGATGGCACCGTAATGCAAATGGCATTTCTAGCATGGGTAATTGGGGTGTGAACTAAAAGAAGTACTGTACAGTATTTGTGAAAGATCGTGCTTTAAGTGCAGGTCGTACAGTGCTGGCCTCAACCCTCCACATGAAGAATGTCTGCACTCCAGCTTGCTGTAGGGATGTATACATAATTTGCATATTTACCAAAGGTGTTCACAGATAGAGGAGCCATGCTTGCATAGCAAACATCCAACTTCCCTATTAGCTGTAGTGGTCCAGTTATAGAGAATTTACCATGAAGTTAGTGGTAGGGCTCGTGATAGGTAATAATGCAATGACCAGTTTCAGGTTGACCCTGATTGCCATTGAACTAGCATGTAACGTCGCATCGTAATCTCTATGCATGCTCGTCTAATTGATCATGCGTAAATCTCGTGTTAAGAGGTTTACAAGCTAAACAAAATATACGATAAACATTCTAAAAAAAATAGCGCACACAGAGTGTACATAATTATCTCGAACGAATGCCTGAACCGTAAACACTGCTTAACTGGTTGTCTAACATCTCCACTACGCTATACGAAACTCAGAATTTGCTGTCAGTGGCGTAGCACCTAGTCAGATAATGCTGTTATGTTCTTCTTTACAGTATTGTTTCATTTTTAACTGGTATGAAACAGTAATAATGAAAATGATTCCACCTTGTCCTGACAAAATCTTTGGTGGAGGCAGTTGACGGAAAAGAAGTCACCATCAAATCGATGTTCAAAAATGTTGTAATGCAACAGGCTTTTTAAACACTTAAACGGCACACTGTATAGCCAGACAGTTGTTTCTCTCGGTACAACAGTGATCGGAAGCTGTTTATGGACAGGTGGACGGGGCTGTCATGATCCTGGCACTGTGCTAGTGTGTTGGACCAGAGATGGGCAGGGAAGAGAGGACACTGTGTGATGTACTGTCACCCCGCTGTCCACCGGCTGTCCGGGACTGGCAGACAATCAGACGGCCAGCTTTCCTGTTGCCCCTCTCACTGCCAAGTCTATATTTGATTAAATAAAAAAAACATAAGCCATGGTTTTTACACCTGTTTAAATGTTAAATGAAAAGAACAAACAGTATTTGTGAAGAGCCTGTATTCCTGAAAAAAGGGCCATCGAAATAAAAAGCCAGTGGTCCTGAATTAAAAGTCCATCAAAAGAAATGGCCTGTGGTCCTGAAATGAATGTCCATCCAAGAAAAATGCCTGGGTTTCTGTGGTGCGTTTATGACCGGTTCCCTGAGCAGCAACTGAGGTGCCATTTGGGATGTAGTGGAATGAGGGAGGCAGCTGTCACCTCTTGCAGGGTAGGGAGGGTAGTATTGACCTAATTTAGGAGTAGTATTGACCTAATCTAACCAGTGAGGGAGATGCTGAACTCAAACTTGGAGAAATGGAGAACAACCCAATTAACTAAAGAGAAGGATAATCACATTTCTTTCTTTCATTGCAGAGTGGAATCAATGTAATCTTTTTAACTGTAGGATTGATCTCTGTGTTATCTTGGTATCTGTCCTAAATGTCAGCCTGGTCCTTAGTGTACTGCACCTTTCACCAGGGACTGTAGGAAGTATACCTGGATAAGAGGGTCTGTTAAATGATTAAATGTCTGTGTCATTTTTGTTTAGCTTCTCTATTCCCAGGCCACGGTTGCAAGCACAGAGGAAGTTCGCCCAGTCCCAGCCCAGCTCCCCCAGTGCCACCCCGGTCAAGCTGTCAGAGACAACCCTGCCGCCCAGTCCCACTCCCCCGCTCAGCAACCTCACCAGACGCAAGCCCAAGACAGAGGACTTCCTCACCTTCCTCTGTTTACGAGGTGGGTACTCAGCTGTGTGCTATATAATACTACGTTCTCCTCCAGCGCACATGGACACATAGAATGGAGAGACAGATAGACAGAGACAGACAGAAACAGTCGGACAGAAATGAGACAGACAGACACAGACAATTCAGAGAGACAAACAAACAGAAACAGACCAGCAGAAGCAAAATTTAGAACAGCAAAGACAGACAGAGACAGACAGAGACAGACAGAGACAGACAGAGACAGACAGAGACAGACGGAGACAGACGGAGACAGACGGAGAGCGGCAGAGACAGACAGAGACAGACAGACACAGACGGAGAGCGGCAGAGACAGACAGAGACAGACAGAGACAGACAGAGACAGACAGAGACAGACGGAGAGCGGCAGAGACAGACAGAGACAGACGGAGACAGACGGAGAGCGGCAGAGACAGACAGAGACAGACAGAGACAGACAGAGACAGACGGAGAGCGGCAGAGACAGACAGAGACAGACAGAGACAGACGGAGACAGACAGACACAGACGGAGAGCGGCAGAGACAGACCATCTACATGTTTTGTTACATGGCAAGTGTTTTGTGTGTGTGGTGTGGACGTTTCTTCCTCCATGCTTAACACTTGTGACATGGACAGCACAAGTGTTAAGCAGTTTTGGTCAGGGTGGGCCTGACTTGGCAATCTGTCCCAGGGTGCTTGTCGGTCGGTTGCGAACCGAACACATGAGCTCACAAAGAAGTAATGCATCAATGTGAAGAACTAAACACGCTTTGGCATAGAATATCTACGGTCATCACAGTCCAATGAAGGCATCGGCCTGCACTCTAAATGTCAGCCTGCATACTATATAAGGCACTACCCTGGTCAAAACCAGTGGACTTTGTAGGAAACAGGGTGTTATTTGGGACAGGCACAGTGTTTCTACGACAGTGGCTCCTCCAACTGTCCTGTAACAGGGGTTAGTGTTCAGAGCGTCTGGCCCTGGCTCCAGTCCCAGTATGGATCTGAATTACAGCCCATTATACTGTGGTTCGACTTTCTTCAGACCTCTTAACCTCAAAAACCTACTTCCCTCTGTCCAAAAAAGTTACTGACAGCTTCAGGTCCCAGACAGCCAAAATAACAGCCCAGAGTTTGTCTTAATGGCTCATCTAATTATTTTGGTAATGAATAGGGGTTAGGGATATCCACCAGAGCCAGAGTTTATCCCAAATAGGACACAATTTAATATAAATACAGACCCCCCCTGCATTAGGTTGGGACAGAAATATGGTGCCATTTGGCACTCAGAGCTAGGTAACAATAGGAACGTGTGTGTTACTTACGGTCAAGGGCCCTTCACAGATATTTGGTGCTCACTTGTTTTTGTTGTGGTAACACAGGCATGGTAATCTCAACACCCAGATCTTTGCTGTTATGGCTGTGCCAAGAGATGACATGCGTGCTAATCAGTGTCTTGCTGGTCACTTGTCATCATTTGTACCACTGTTCCCGGTGCAGGATGGGCGTTGTAAGTGTACATGGTACATAGCAGAGTTTTCCGTGGGATTCCATGTTAGTAACATGAGCCCAATTGTCCTAGAGGTGTCCCAGACATTTCTTGTCCATTTCTGCATCATCATATTTACATATTTGCCCAAACAACTTGGGGATAAGGAAATCCATTTCCTGCGTCTTCCATTTCTGTATTTGTTTGTTTTTAGATTCATTTATTTCCATAATCTTGAATTTCTGTATTTATTTCTAAATGTATTTCCTTGTCCTTACGCTAATGAGGGGATGTCAATCAAAGTATGTCATGATATCGCCTTACTCCATCTGATTGGTATCAGAGTGTGAAAATCAACTTTACATTCCTTGGTTGATTGGTATCAGAGTGTGAAGATCGACCGTTCTGTTCATAATGTTTTCATTTACGCTGTAATCATCACAGTATTACACCAAGTCAATTAAACTTCAGGGATATCAATCTGTCCAGTTAGAAAGCATAAGTGATTGTGAATCAATGTCACCTGTTTTGGTGCAGATGAAATTGACAACAGGTACCCTGGAGAGGCAACAGCAAGACAACCCCCAAAAGGGAATGGTTTTACAGGTGGTAGCCACAGTCTCCTTATCCTTCCTGACTGATTCTTCTCTAGTTTTGCATTTTGCTAGTGTCCTTGTCACTTTAGATCTCTGTCCTTTTCAGATCTCGCTCTCACTTCAGTCCACACAGTGATGTGTTAGTGTGTTTTGTTTTACGCACAAATACTTTCTGCTTTCGCTGGTCAGTTATGTGTAAAACACATGTCGCTGCCCTAGAAATCTCTCAGACGTGATGCACCTCACTTAAGGTTCCCCCGGGGGGGAAGTGCCGCTTTAAGCAAATGCCTGTTGTGAAGAAAGAGTGGCTTCCTAATTGCACAGTCACAGTACAGAAGTCACAATATACGATTGTGCCATGTACCATTGTGTACCGTAGCGTACGGTAGCATAAAACCTGCTGTGTATTCAGTGAGAAAGGAGCCGTGCTAATCAGGCATCTCTTCTCTAGGCAGCCAGGAGACAGGACTCTTAGAAGATCCAACTCTCCTGAGACAGACTATGTGCCTGTAAACAAATCAGTTAGTTAGCTTCGGTTTCTCTCTTTTTGAGCCCTGGCACATTATGGCACCTACCTGACACAGCCGTTACATCAGAGATACCTGCTGTGCTCTAATGCCTGTGTTGACTAAAAACACAAAGCTTGTCTGCAGAGCCATTCACAGAGCAGTTAGACAGACAGACAGACTTATTGGTCTGTTTGCATTGTAAATCTTGTTTCTGTAATGATTCTCTAGTGAGTTCTCTTCATGTAGACTAAAGATGCCTCGTTTAAGTTTAAGCGATTTTCCGTTCTGCCCTTTTTCCTGTTTGTCTGAAACACACTAGTTTACATTTACTTTCAGGTCACTCCTCTGGGCGCAATCAAACATTAGTAGCATTTAACTCGATAGTTATTCTATACTTATTTATTAGTGAATTTCAGGCCTAATAGGGGTAAAAACCTTGTTATGTATATAAATGAAAACCACAAAATACATTAGCGCTCTTTGTATTCATGCTTTTTTAGTGGCACAATATATATAGCGCACTACTTTTCACCAGTCCCTGGTTTGATAGTGCCATTTGGGACACAAGCCAAAATAGCCGTAAGTCAGTGGACTGTATCGCCTTTCCTGTGGCAGAGGAAAACTCAGTCAGTCCACTAATAAATCAGTTACCACACAGCGTTCACTGACAGTAGGTAATGGTACAAAACCGTCTAGACTAGCACACACACACACCATGCAGAATACTAACAAGCTCCCGTGGCTTCTGAAACTACCAAAGGCCGGTCCGCTGCCACAACTATCCCATCTAGCGAACTCCAACATGTAGCACTCGGGGGGGGTGTCACAACCAGGGATTGCCCCTGTCCAGCCCGTGCCACCTCCCTGTGCTTGTGCACATCGACACCGACGCTCCAGTGCAAAATTGCGATCATTTGCCAGCCCACCCATGCAACTCGGCATAGCGTGCATCTCCCCAGCGCACGGTCACTTGGCAGCCTGTGCTGGACCAATTGGCTTTCTGTGAGAATAAAAGTCCATTCATTTGCCCCTGGGCTGGGCTGCGACTGTGTAGGGGCTGAACAGGACCTCCATTGTGGGAAGGGCAGTGGGCTCCTCGGAGGGGATCAGGGCCATGGAAGGAGACCAGAGGGACAGAGGGAGATATCTTTTTCGCCTTATTCAACAACCCTTTGTGACAAAGTGCTCTACTTCAAATGCCCTGTGGTACCCTGTGTTCCCCTGTGGTCCCTGTGGAACCCTGTGTTACCCTGTGGTTCCCATGGTCCCCTGTGTTCCCCTGTGGCCCCCCGTGGTACCCTGTGGTATCCTGTGTTACCCTGTGGTATCGTGTGTTACCCTGTGGTATCCTGTGTTACCCCGTGGTCCCCTGTGGTATCCTGTGTTACCCTGTGTTCCCTGTGGTATCCTGTGTTACCCTGTGGTCCCACATGGTCCCCTGTGGTATCCTGTGTTGCCTGTGGTATCCTGTGTTACCCTGTGGTCCCTGGGGTATCCTGTGGTATCCTGTGTTACCCTGTGTTCCCTGTGGTATCCTGTGTTACCCTGTGGTCCCTGTGGTATCCTGTGTTACCCTGTGGCCCCCTATGGTATCCTGTGTTACCCTGTGGCCCCCTATGGTATCCTGTGTTACCCTGTATTCCCTATGGTATCCTGGGTTACCCTGTGTTCCCCTGTGGTATCCTGTGTTACCCTGTGGTCCCCTGTGGTACCACGTGGTACCACATGGTCCCCCGTGGTATCCTGTGTTACCCTGTGTTCCCTGTGGTATCCTGTGTTACCCTGTGTTCCCTGTGGTATCCTGTGTTACCCTGTGGTCCCTGGCCAAATGTAGTGGACTTCGTTGAACTTAATGCCATTTGAATCTGACGCCTCCAACGTGACCATTGATTGATTGTCTTTGGGCTGTCCAAATGTGTGGTCTCTCTCCATGTCTCGGCACGTGGTTTTTGTTTTCGGGTAATCTGCAGTGTCATGGCCGATGCGGACGGTGGGTCTCCCCTTAAAGATGGAGGTCTGCTGGTCCAGTTGGAAAGGGCTGAAATGTCCTCCTGCTCTACCCGTGTTGGAACATTAAAGCACATCTAGTATTTCCCAATGAACCAAGGTCTCAAGCCATCAGCGCGATGCCTTACCAAGAACCCACCATCCTTGTGTTCCAGGCCCTCCGCGTCAGGGTCACGGGTTACTGAAACGTCTGAACCTCCTTGCCACGGCTGGTGCCTGCATGGGCTCAATTCGGTGCTGTGGACTCCTTGTTAAAGGCTTCTGTTTCTCTCTCTGTCCCCCCCGTGCCCCTCCCTCATTCCCTCTCTCCTCTTCTCCCTCTCAGGCTCAGCAGCGTTGCCAGGCAACATGGCGTACTTTGGGAGTGCCCAGGACGATGTGGATTTGGAAGATGATGATGGCGAAGAGGAGGACAGGATGTCAGCTTTGAGACACGACTCCACTTCCTGTTCGTCCTCGCAGAGGAAAACCAAAACTCCCGGGAGGAAGGTTGTTAACGGACACGGTATTCATTCCCTTTGTCACTATGTCCTAGAATGTTCTATGCTCATTATATTTCAATTTGCTTCAGTCTATTGCTGGTTTGTTTTCAGAAACTGGTTGGTCAATCACGCCTTCACCCGTTACAGGGTCCAGAAGCCCTTGCTGTATTACAGGGTCCAGAGGCCCTTGCTGTATTAGAGGGTCCAGAGGCCCTTGCTGTATTAGAGGGTCCAGAGGTCCTTGCTGTATTACCGGGTCCAGAGGCCCTTGCTGTATTACAGGGTCCAGAGGCCCTTGCTGTATACTCCCCACTTAAGCCCTTTCTCTTCTCACACAGTGTTGTCATCTAAAAAGGGTGCCCTGGTCCTAACACAGCGCATTGCTTTTGTTTTGAGATCTGCAAATACGACAGTGCACTCGGCGATCCGTGTCCACCAATAGAGCAGCGTCATCCTCCCTGTGCAAGCACACACACACAAATAAACACACAGACACACAAACACACACACAAACACACACACGCTGTATGCATAACGGCAGGCGGACTTCAGTTTGAGCCGGGCATGCACACCCATGTACCCAGGGAGTGACCCAGGTGCCGCCATGTTTGCCCAGGACACACACACAGTCCTGTATGGCCGGACGTCCAGACACCGTAGCAAGGCTGTCCCAAGCGGCTTCCTGCTTCACGCCCGGCAGACTCTATGAGACCTATTTGAGGCACTGAGTGTGGGTACCCACCATTGAGGTAGCACGCGATTCCAGGGACCTGATGAGCCTTGTCAAGTAGTTTGTAGGGTGGGTTGTGTTAGGAGGGGGGGGGTGACGGTTCTGTGAGGGGAAGCCCAACATTACTCAGAGCCAGAGTGGCCTGTACACGTTTCAGAACAAACCAGAGACTTCTCTCAGCTTAAGCCTGTGCCAAGTAGGACACTTTTATATGCTACTCTGGCACGACGCCAAATGCTTAGTGTAACATACAGTTCCCTGAAGGAGGCAAATAGCAGTGCTTTCACTGATACACTGACCCAACAAACACGGTTTCTTTTCCTTCTCTGTAACATTTCCTACATTGGAAACGTTTGTTTTGGTAGGTCTGTCAAAAACATGTTTTTTAAGTTTGTAAGTAGGATTTTGCTTCGGTTTTTACTGTATTTGTTATTTTCTCAAGGTATTATGGAGTGCTGTTGAAATGTGTTGTGGAGTTGGTGTTTTTGTCAGTGTTCCAGTAAGGGTTCGAAATGTGTACTTGTCATTTCTCAGTGAGTCTTGAATGCTTTAAAAGCTTGGATGAATTCTGTGTTTTTACTAACATCTCATACGTTGGAAAAATGTATCTATAACGATCATAGTCATGAGAAGTTAATGCAGTTAAGCTGCCATAGTAATCAGTTCATTTAAAGGTTTTTCCATGAACCGAAGTTTCCCACTATTTGCACTTGTACTTTCCAATCCTGTACATTTTAGTATTTCTGATGCATGTGCTATTGTATACGTTCCCGTGTCATCTTTTTGGCAAATATCCATTTATGTTAAAAAGACATTAAAATGCATTAACTTGAAACCACAAACGCCAGATCACTGAAACTTGAATGTGAACATCCTCTCCCTTCATCTCAGTGTTGAACGGCCACAGCAGGTCCTTACGGGGGAAAGAGCTCTTCCTGAGGCCCCGGATGAGAGGGAGGGGTGAAGGCCGGAGGGAGCCTACCGCCTCCACAGGACCCCCGGCTAGGACCTCCAGCACCACCCACAGCCTTCGCCACATCAGGCCCACCCAGGATCATCCAAAGCAGGTGCTGGGGGGAGACTGACCAGGGTGATCCCAAATTACCAACAGAGACCAATGGGAGTGCGCTACTTGTCGGCAGGAAGCGGGCATCTAGAACTGGGACCTTGTAAACAGACCTAGCGGGAATCTGTGTGGTCCGCTTCCAGCATGCCAGTCTGGTTAATGTTGGCCCTCAACTGGCTGCTGGAGGATTTACATATCCTGTCTTCCGGTCGGAGCTTCCTATTGGCCACGGGCCTGCTGTTCTCCCCCTCTCTCCCTCTGTGTGTCCAGAATGGCAACCTGTTCTCTATTTAGTGCCCTGCTTTTGAAGGGCCTGTAATGTACTGTGATGGGATGTCTCTACCTGTCGGTTACAATTGGCTCCCTCTCCCATACTGGTGCTGAACCTTTCTCTCACCTCCAACCCCAAGTGGCCCGCCTGTGTTGACATATTAGCGTTGACATTTTGGTGTTGACGAATTGGTGGTGCAAGGAAGCAACACGGCTCCATTGCTAGGTTGCTGTGTTCTGGAGCACGTTTGTTCTTTGTGGCACCGGGACAAGTGATGCCCTCTGGTGGCCACTGTGGGACAGTCCTCCCATAAACACCACTAAACCACTCCCTGATACACACACACACACAGTGGCTTCATACATATAGCCTCGGAAGATGTATGTCAGTAACGGTATTATGCTTGTTATTTCAAACACACTTCAACATTGGGTATCCACATGAATCCACATCCATTCTGCACCCTATTCACTATACAGTGCAGTAGCACAGTGAATAGGGAATGTGTTGCCATTGGGGACACACTCCTGATATTCTTTGTGCACCTGCTGTAGTGTAAAAAGAGTGCCAAAAGCCTCTCTCTGTCCTTGGCAAACTAAATGGTGACAGATTGTCTTGTGTCCCGCCCACCCTGGAATGGAACTAATCAACCACATCCAAATAAAGAAATTAGATCTAGTTAATTTACTAGTCAATATACCTATACTGTATGCTGTCAGAGTGCAGTTAAATTAATTGTAAATTAGTAAAAGTATAGCAGCAATATGGACTTCTCGTACAGATGAGACTGTAGGAAAAACTGGGTTCATTTCCTTTCTTTTTTTTGAAGGTTTCAAGAGTGAATGGGCTGTTGCGCTTGCCGTCCGCTACCGTCCGCAGCTCCTGTGCCAAAAAGCCCCCGGTACCCCGACCACTGCCGTCCACCCCGGTGAAGCCCACAGCCACGACGTCGCCCGGGGGGCACGTTGTCTACACCAAAGCCAGGCTCCTCAAAGAGGCCAAGCTACCGATCGGCCGAAGGGCCCCGTCTGCTGCCCGGCAGACAAGCAACAACCGCCGCTGCCCGCCGCAGCCACGCCCACCGCAGCCACGCCCACCGCAGTCTAACTCAGGGAGAGACCCAAGCGGCCATGCAAGGACTTCCCACAACAAAGCGGTGCTACAGCCCCGGGCGGCGGGCAGGTGTGGCCTGCAGCGGGTCAACGGGCAGCTCCGGGGACGCCGGGTGGTGCCGCCGGGCCGCGAGGGTGTCAGGCACTCCAAGAGGCGACTGGGGCTGCCGGCCGAGGAGGGTCTGGCGGGGAACCCGGAGTCTTCCACTGAGGTCAAAAGGCTAAAACTGCCGGTCGGCACCCCGGAGACGCGAAGCGGCAGGAAGGTCAACGTCCGCGAGAAGGTGGCGGTGTCTGGCGGCCATCTTGGTAGGGCCGCGTCAAGGACGGTCTCCTCAAAGCAAAGGCCCCAGCGAGCCTCCACTGGGAATAGGAGGTTCACCAGACAAGCACAGCCCGCAGCCCCAAACACAACTACCACTTCTACTGCCACTGCTAGGGCACAGCGAGTGGTTAGGGACACTACTTCCCAGGGCACCTCCAAGGGCACTACTTTCTTCTCCACTACCTCAGCAGCCCAGGCTGATCCACGCACCAGCAACCCACCCACGAGCCCGGCGGCAGAGGCCAAAGTGCAGAGGCAGCGGGCCGCGCCGGTCGAGGCGGAGAGGGGCGCGTCGCCGTGTCTGCCCCTGTCGCCCGCCGAAGTGCCGGTGTACCAGCCCGGCCGGGAGGAGTTCCAGGACCCGCTGGTGTACGCGGAGGCGGTGAGGCGGCAGGCGGAGGCCTACGGCCTGTGCCGGGTGGTGCCCCCTCAGGACTGGAGGCCGGAGTGCAAGCTGAAGGAGGACATGCGCTTCGTGACGCAGGTGCAGCACGTCCACAAGCTGGGAAGGCGCTGGGGCCCCAACGTGCTGAGGCTGGCCTGCATCCGGAAGCACCTCCTGGGACAGGGCATCTCCATGGAGGACCCCCCGCTCATAGGTGCGTGTTGGAGGGGGCTACTTGGCTCCCCGCGTTCTGCGTAGCGCGCTGGGAACGGCCGTGCCTTCGTTGGGTCGCGTCAAGGCGGAGTTTTTCTCGTCTCAACTCGGGGTGCAGTTAGACTGTGAACCCCGTGGTTCCCTCTGAACCCCGTCTCGTCCTACCCTGTCGATGGCTCTTACTGAACTTGTATGATTACCAATTGGTACCCTGTGTCTTAAAATGCTGCACTACTTTTGACGCCCCTTTCCCTTGGACATTTTCTGACTTATGTTTCCTCTGTTGGATAGATGTAGAATCCACTCGACACTTAAATCCTGCTACATTGTTTGATTTCATTTTACTCTGGTGACTCAATTAACTTAACAGCCACTGAAACCTTTGTAATGACTTGTCAAACTCACCCGGTAAACACAGTAATGGGCTCAAAGGAAGTTGGATCTATAATAACGCCACTCCTTGTTCAACGCTTTTTGACACTTGTAAGACAAAAAAAATCATGACTTTATTGAATGTTTGAGCAATTCAAAGAATTACCATGTACTACAGTTGCATGTTTTACAAATGAGAAGCTGAAATGGCTTCTGGAAATTCACAGTCGAGTTATGGCCTAGTCATGTTTTTGGTTGCAGCCCAGTTCACCCTTTTAAATAAATGTATTATTCTTTTCAAATACATCTGTACAAATTAAGCACAAAGACTTCACAATATTAGAATAAATTCCAGACAATGAAAACATGAGGTAAATGAGATACCTGACAGACACACGGCCCTTTGACCCCAGGTATGTACATGCAGGTTCTCAACCCTCTTTGGGGATCCCCTGACATCTCCTAGTTTGGTTGTAGATCTCATCCGACTCATCTTTAATAAAGTAGTCCAATAGTCCACAATAGATGCGCTAGTTCTGGGATTCGTCTGATTCGTCTAAAAAGGAATTGTTAGAGATCCCCGGAAGATGGAAAAGGACTGTGAGTGTAGGAAGCGATAAAATAGGACAAGAAAATGCTTTCAGTTAGTTTTCCCAAAACCGTCGGCCATGGTTCAGTATATTACGCAAACACACACAAACATTGTTCATTTATATGACTCCTACCGAAATGTTAGCCTGTTTGATTTATTCTTTCTCAGCAGGTTGTGTGTGTGGAGTATTGTGTGTGTGTGTGTGAGAAGGATTATGTGTGAGGGTGGGAGAATGTGGGAGATTTTTTGATGAATGGGAAATGTCTGTAAGTAAGATGAAAAGAGGCTCGGAGGTGGGCCAGAGATATGAGAATCTGAGGTGGGCCAGAGATATGAGACTCTGAGGTGGGCCAGAGATATGAGACTCTGAGGTGGGCCAGAGATATGAGACTCTGAGGTGGGCCAGAGATATGAGACTCTGAGGTGGGCCAGAGATATGAGACTCTGATGTGGGCCAGAGATATGAGACTCTGAGGTGGGC
>JACXGK010004425.1:0-15734 GCA_016801125.1 Novumbra hubbsi
GGAAGTAAAGAGGAGAGCTGAGGTCACACCGCTGGAGGGCCCCAGTGTTGAAGGGTCATTCCCGCCAAATCCAACATTTCTATAGTGTTAATATGACATAACAATGCAAATATATAATCATAAATGTATAATATAATTAGTGTTTTGAAATGTTGTAGTTGTTTAATATGTTTGGAGAGGTGACATTGTTGACAAATGTAAGAGTTCCAACAGTGCTATGAAATGTGAGTCCAATCAAGAATGTTTATCTAAAATGTGTAAGCAAATTTCATGATATGTTTCTTCATGAGTCAATGAGAAAACGTTGTTGTTGCCAATCCTCACAACCTGATGTCTGTATTTAATTACACTGGGTGGTGTCCGGGGCCTTCGAGCGTGTTATGAGTTTCTTAGTGTAGAAAATACACTTTTTGCTGAGACACTTATTTTGAATGCAACAACTAAGTTGAAATGGGGATACAATGTCAGATGTGTCATGTTCATATTTTACCTAATTACCTGATTTAAACACAACGGCTGCAACTAAACTTTCCATCTGGGGAGGATTGAGCAGCCAGGTGGCGCTACCTGGTTTCCATAACACTGACTGAACCGGTGTGTCCACACAACCCTTGGTGGGCAGGCTGTTCCTCAGTAGCTTCAGTATTACACGGCTCCAAAAAAAAGCTAATCATCACAGTTTAACACCAATTTAGTTCAACTTTAAGGATATCAATCTGCTCAGGAAGCATAAGTGATGGTGAATCTATGTCACTTGATTTGGTGCAGTAGCAAAGCAACAGCAAGACAACCCCTAAAAGGTGAATGGTTTTGCAGGTGGTGGCCACAGATAATTGCACTCTCCTTGTCCTTCCTGTGATTCTTCTTTAGTTTTGAATTTAGCTAGTGTCCTTGTCACTACTGGTAGAATGAGGTGGTACCTGCAGCCCATTCGGGTTGCACAGACAGTCCAGCTCCTCGCTGTGTCGTTGCAAGAAAGCTTGCTGTTTCACCCAGTACAGTCTCAAGAGCATGGAAGAGATACCAGCAGACGGTCCATTGCATAAGGAGAGCTGGACAGGGCCGTAAAAGTGTTTTTCTTTAAGCAGTGTATTATTAATAGTATGGTGCAGTGTTTCAAAACTGTTAGTACAAGACTCTAAACAGATCATACTCATAAATTATAAATGTTGCATTCAATTAGTCAATTAGTCCAAGACCAAACAATGTAAAACAGGTGTTTCAAAATGACTCTTCCAATTGGTAAACAATCTGTTACAGTTTATTTCACTGTTTTCACTGTAAACTACCCATCTCAACTGACAGATAAGACTTCCATAATTTCTATCCCATAATTAAACAAGTGATCAATGTAGACTTCTTCAACAATAATTGATACAAAAAAGTAACTTTTACTGCAACATGTTTCTTTTGTCTAATCAATTGTATTGAATACCAGACTGAAATAAAATAAATGTCAATAAATTCTGTTTTCGGCATTTGGCCATGATATCTTGTCCATGTCCCAATGAATATCTTCCTTGTTCATGCACTGTGAGAAAAAATTTTGACAATGCAAATCTAAACGTGACATGGGTCACCAGTGATGTCATGACATGTCTTATCCATGAGCTGTAGGAGGGTGACATGCTAATAGGAATTGCTGTCATAGACCTTCCACCTCCGTAATGAAAAGGACATTATAGGGCAGGTCTGGGGTCGGGAATCTACCTCCCCATCTTCAGATATCGCTACACACGTGAATATGTTTCCCCCAAGTTGTCCAGGTACATGTTCAGTTACTCATTGGCCAATGATATCGCGCCCACACTGTCAAGGTTTGGCTCCGTAGAAGCACGCTTTATCAACAAAGATGGGCCTTTGATGGTTCACAGCAGTTCAGTTTGTAGTTTTGACTCCGTCCAGGGGCTCTCTGATTTACTCCTCTGACTTACTGTCTATCATGCCCCATAAGGAACAGCATTGCCAGTGTTGACATGGTATATATGGTTATACAGTTACCAGTTGTGGTACTACTGTGGATGGCAATCATGTCCTGTTTATGAGTGTTGTATAGTGCATAGACAAGGCAGAGGTCTTTTGTGGCTCACACTACCAACACCAAGGTTGTGGGTTTGAATCCCACATAGGTCTCATGCAAATGTTTGGCCTTAGGGTGGTAATTAGGTACTGTAAAACTATTTAAAATACATACACAATCTTCACCAAATGATTAAGTGATGATCAATAAGGAACAATGAGCATAGTGATAATAAAAGGTATTATAACAACAGAGACGAAAATCTTATCAAAAGGTATGCATGTACATTGAATGAATATAATAATAATGAATGTTTGAACATAATAATGTTTTTCTGTACTTAGTTAAGGTCAGATATATTTGTTGTGAGAGAAACTATTTCTTGATAATCTTTTGTGTTTGTTGTACTATGAGTGGTGAAATATTACCTCATACTTATGTGAATAGTACCAAAGCATCTGAAAACACTGTAGTGGATCATATGGATCATCATTGTTCAGAGGTGAGGTTTTCTTTAACGTTTCCAAGAAACAAAGAACTTTGCATAGTAATTTTAAAGAAATGCAATTGCACTTGAATATTAGAAGTTGCACAACTGGAAAGTTGGATATTGTGGATATTGTATTGCAGTCAGTGTTTACTGGAGGCAAAAAAGTGAACTAATTTTAATATACTTTACATATATGTTGATTAGTTAACACCTTGTTGGTTGGGATAATGGTTTGAATTTCACATTTTCATTGGTTTAGATGAGGTAGGTGACAAACTGGTCCAGCTGGGTTTACTTTTCATTAATGAGAGGAAACCGGTCCCGTGTTCACTTATAGTAAAGGAAGATGAGTTCATTCTTAGGGCATTATCGTAGAAAGACCCCAGAGCTTTTGAAATGTTTGTACTTACTGTAAGTCACTCTGGATATGAGCGTCTGGTCAATCACAAAAAGGTTTGTGAAATTGTACATTATGATCTACATCATCTACATTGTACATTAAATCTTTAATGCTTTAAATTTGGCCTATATCCTTGAGGTAATCAAGCCAGTGGATCGTGAATTTGCTTACATTTAACACATGTTCAAACCTTTTCAATAATTCACCAACCACCGCTCCAATTAAGAAGAAATGTTGTATTTATCATTGTTACACAACAGCTTTCATACATAATGTTAGCTATCTTTCTGAAATTCCTTGATTCTCCTTTAGCCACAATGTACACCCATTGAACATTTCTATTGAAACAAAAAATGGTCTAGCAGTTTTGGTTTTACTTCATTATCCTATTGATCCACCAATGTACCACCATTGATTTATCTCTTTAATTAATGTTTTTCAAACTTAACTGACAACAGTACAGAAAAGGCCTGAAGGGGATGCTGAGACCTTTGTTTTGCAAGTACTTTTTAATTAAGCTGCCAGTTGAGGACCTGTGAGGCATCTGTTTCTCAAACTAGACATTTTGATGTATTTGTCCTTCTGCTCAGTTGTGCACTGGGGCTTCCCACTCCTCTATCTATTCTGGTTAGAATCAGTTTGCTCTGTTCGGTGAAGGGAGTAGTACAAAACATTGTATGAGAGCTTCAGTTTCTTGGCTGAATGTTTGCTGATAATGGGCCTCTATGCATATATAGATATTACATTTAAAAATTCTGTTTCTATGTAAAATTATTTTATACACAATCAAATGAAATCAAACAAAACATTTTAAAATTGCCAAGTGTCTTTTTCAAATATAATTTTAATATATCCCCGTAACATTAACAATAATTACCACCGCATTTGGCCAACTCTAAAAGGGCTACAAATCAGGAATACTATAGGTGCAGTATGTCTTATTGCTCAGTGGTTGTGTTTCAGTGTTAAACTAGTCAATTGCTGCACAACGTTACTTCTGTGAAAAATCTTTAAAAAACGTACTTTATGTTAACGTACTACAGGCACAGGAACACGCTGCCAGAGAGCACCCTTTAACAGGTCTAACTGCCTAGTAGAGATGCGCTTGTTGATTTATACCATAACCCAATGGTTACGTCCACAGTGCAGTGCAGAACTAGGCACTGTTCCTCTTAAAGTAAGCGATATTTCAGCTTCAATCTGAAACAGTGTGAAGCGCTTGAGCTAAGCAACGTTACAGCAGCATTGTCTAATGTTGCGTCTTTAGTGCTACTTAGCCACTGATCTTGCATGGAATGATTAACTGTGGGTTTTAATGGGTGTATCTAGACAAATGAATCGTGCATTACGGTTTATCTTGTCCCCTAAACCATCGACCATAACTAAAAAACATTTCATTGGGAAACTCCTCCTTGACAAATTTAAGAGCATGATATGGTAAGCAGTAAATAGCCGAGCGGTTAGATCCTCACAAGTAAACACAAGGTGTGTAAATCAATGCCCTGAGCCAGTAAGGTGAACAATCTGTATTTCGATTCTTTGAGCAAGACCGTTAACTTAGGTGCGCCGTCAGTCACTCGGAGTAAACATAAACTGTCTGAATAGGTCAAAAACGAGCTGAACGCCATGTCCTTTATGTTATGTTATGTTACGGTAGAGAGTTGGGATAGCCACTCTTTGTAAGCCAAGTTTTATCAAGCAAACCTGGTCCTCCGTTTACCCAGATGGCTATGTAAAACAATATACAAATTGAAACTATTGGAATAGTGTATTGTATTGTCTGTACATGTGTGTGCATGTGTACCTTCCCAGGTAAATGCTGAATGCGGTAGGAGGTATCAGGACAAACAGGTGGCTGAACTGTGCTGAGCGAAAGGTCAGGGGGTGAGTGGAACGAAGGAGATTTACGGGCAAATTCACATGACCCTGCTAAACCCCTTTGACCTTTGACCCCGCCAGGAACAGTTGAGCCACACCTGCGTGCCACTACCTGGAGAAGTCAAGCCGGGTTGAGTGAGGCCAAACCGTGCGGTGTCACTGGATTACGCCGTTGTGTTCCGGGAACAAGATTCGCGCTGAGTGAGACGTTGACTAGGTGGCTAAGAGAGATGGAGGCCAGGGTGGAGGTGGAGGTGGATAATCCAAGGGCCGTGGGACGGGGCAACAATGGCAGATATTTATTAGTAAGCGGACACACCTGCGGTACAAACTGGAAACTTGTGCCTCCTTATCTAGGGGGCAAGTGAGTCTATCACTTTCCTATACATACCTGATCCAACCGATAAGATCCTGTTCGTGTCTGAGAGAGCTCAGTTTACAAAAAAATCCCCAAGAAACAGCCAAGAGGCAGGGAGGCCTCTGAGATAGGCTTCACAATAGCCCCAGTAACAATGACAGTGATCGTGATTATTATGAGATTATTTATAGCATATAGCGCCAACTGTGAAATGTTCTGTCATGAATCACTCAGGGCACTGTGGTGACACTGTGGGAATGAAGCGATCTGAACCCGGTGGAACATGCGTAAATACTTCTGTGTCTGACTGTGATACTTCTACGCCCTAGATATCATGTGTCTGGAGAGGCGGTAGGTTGGGTTACGCCCCGTATAGACGTGTGGTCACTGGACAGCAGACTGATGGCTGATCTCAAACAACATTCAATCTTGGCCACAATGAACCCCATGGATGTCCACTGATTTGAAGGTAATGTCAATCCCAAAGAAAGACTCGGAAGACTGATTTGAAGGTAATGTCAATCCCAAAGAAAGACTTGAAAGACTGATTTGAAGGTAATGTCAATCCCAAAGAAAAACTTGGAAGACTGATTTGATGGTAACGTCAATCCCAAAGAAAGACTTGGGAGACTGATTTGATGGTAACGTCAATCCCAAAGAAAGACTTGGGAGACTGATTTGATGGTAACGTCAATCCCAAAGAAAGACTTGGGAGACTGATTTGCGTGGCAGTTGTCTTTCTCACTTGTGGTCGTTCTCTCTGCCTCTCTTCGTCAATACGAGTTTGTCCAAATCCTCACCCATCCCCACTCCACACCGCTTGCCTCCTCCTCTCTGTTCCGGGGAGTTTTCGGTTGTAGTCTTTTTTTCATCTCCTTGAAAAGGAAAGACGATCCGTCTCCTTCTGCTCCGGAGGACAATGCCGGAAGGCCTTAGGCTGCTGGCACAGACTGCGGAGTACAGAAAGTTCACTGTGAATTCCACTGCTGCTACGCTATGATGATATGACCATCTTCCTTCCCGATTCCAATGACAAACCAGGAAGAAACCTGGAGTTGGTCTGCTCTGTCATGGGCCAGGGAGAGATGTTGAAGCCTCTGCCTGACATCAGACCACCACAACATCTGTCACACTCTACTAAGGGCAAATATCTATTGTTTTTGGTCACTCACTCATATAACAATCTTTCAGAAAAGGCCTCAGATTCAAGCGTGGGAAGAGACATGCGATTATTTCCAGATGTGATTCACAAAACTGTCGCACCTGGTGGCAATGAGAGTAGATTGATTGGCAGATTGACAAATTACTTTTGTGGACGTGAGAATGCCTGTGCTAATTTGCATATGACACACCTGTAATGTAAGTGGGTGTGGCCATCATCAACTTATGAACTGACGGATTCATTGGTTACGACCAGGGATGATATTGATGAATACCAACTCTGTCTGTCTTATTGTATGATCATTTTAAGATCTAATTTGATTGTTTGCACGTTTCATGAGCAAGGGCCAATGTTATATTTTGAACACAACCTTTCTAAACATTCCCATGCAAAGATGAATGTAAACACTGTGTCTGTAATGTTTTAAAGTAAATCCTTTTGGGTGTTCTTTAATGCACATCTTTTCAGTCCTGGTCTGTAAACACTAAAGCTTGCATAAATAGAGATTACTGCAGAGGTATCAAATACTCTTGAAACCCTACAACCTAATTACTACAATACATCACAGTAAGCGACCAACTTGGTTATCTCTGTTCCTGTTCCTCCTTTTACAATTCTATGTAGCCATCATTTTATAGTCCAAGTCCCCATCTTAAGTCAGAGCTCTTGTACAATGCCTGTTTCATGCGCTTTGCGTTGTAGGAGAAATATCCCAGGGGAAAGCTCCACGGACACACTGTTGTTACTCACTTTTACTGTTGCTTCCTGGTCCCAGAAAGCAACCCTAACCAGACAATGGGTGTTTCACTTATTTGTTCAGCTAGTGGGTCGGTTAAACCTGCTGCCTGACTGCCTTCTAGCTGTCTGTCTCCCTGCCTGTGTCGGATTTCAGTTTGTCTTTTGTAATCCGATTACATGTAATCAGGTAGTGTGTGTGTGTGTACTCTACATTCTGTCTGTAGCGAGTCAGGTAGTGTGTGTGTGTGTGTGTACTCTACAGTCTGTCTGTAGCGAGTCAGGTAGTGTGTGTGTGTGTACTCTACAGTCTGTCTGTAGCGAGTCAGGTAGTGTGTGTGTGTGTACTCTACAGTCTGTCTGTAGCGAGTCAGGTAGTGTGTGTGTGTACTCTACAGTCTGTCTGTAGCGAGTCCGAGTCACAGCTGGAGACAAATGTGCAGGTGACCGCTGGGGTCTTTTCATTGTCCCTGCTGAAACCTCGTTTGTGGTTTCTGGCTGACGGGGGGGAGAGCGTGTGAGAAAAATGGAACTGACGCAATCTGGACTGAAATCTTTTTTGTTTTCCCCCTCTAACTACTCTTCCTCCGCCACCCCCCCCAACCCTCTCCTGCAATCCCAGACTGGTGTTGGGTCGCACACAGTCGTGTTCAGCGGAGTCTGAGTCATGCTTCTATTTTGAAGCCCAGTTATAAACAATGTGCGGATTGTTTTACAAAGAACACAAATGGACCGACTGCAGAAAATCCATTAGCCATCGATAAACATTGAACCGCAGCGGAACAGACCTCCTTTCTCACGTCGCATGTTCACAGTTGACCTTTGTACCCACAGGCAATGAATTAGGGAAAGTGCTGTCCGTGCACATCCGTGTTTGGCTGGGGGAGCGATCGCTCATTTTCTTGATTGGGTTTTTTAGAAGTGTACTTCAGAGGAATTCAGAGGTGCTGCTCGGGCTGGCATTGCCAAAAACCCATTGCTAACATTTCACACCCCGCATCCATTTTGGACGATTAGTGCTTTATTGGAGTCTGAATGGAGATGACTGGCTGCGGTTAGTGTGTGTAATTTAATTTGGGTAAACAGGGCTATAAGCTCCAGCATGGCCCGTCTGTCCCTCACTCCCCAGGGAGCCTGAGGCAAATATTCCCACCCAGGATGAAGCAAGGCTGGCCTGGCCTCCATCTGCTCCTCAGTCCAGGATCCTGGGCCTCGGGTATTGTCCCAGGTCTGAGTCCGTAGTTCGAGGAAGGTTTCTCTGGTTTGCTGGCAGGGCCCTGGAGAGCATATGCAGTCTGGGCGGTGCGGTGTCCTTTTACATCGACAGGCTTCCTGGGCTGAGGGAGCGGAGGGGTCCAAACCACCTGATTCCAGGGCTGAAATGGAGACTTGTCTGGGGCTAGGGATGAGAGCCCAGGGGATCCAACTATGAACCCTAAGATAACAGGCCTGTTAGACCAGGCTTTTCTACTGGATCTGTCTACAATAGATATAATGTTTTCTGTATCTCTGGTACAAGGTCCATTAATTCTAAACCATCCCTTCTCCTCTTTCAACATGCTTCGAGTGCACTCCGTGTTCACTTGTTGCTGACAAACTGAGTGAAATACTAATGAACAAATTGCTTCAGTCTTTTTAATGTAGGAGGTATGTATTTCAACTTTCATGTTAAGTTTTGAAATACACCTAAACTAATGTACATATTAAGGCACACCATTCCACTGGTTGGAAGGGGCCACTCCCTCGGCTTTCAGACACTTATACAAATGGGGGAAGTACATAGAAAATGGGAATTTGGGATGTAGCCGTTGTATCTTCGGTGCCATAATCTGAAGCTGAAGTGAGCAATGGTTATAATAATACTAAGGTCACAGGAACAATTTGGTTTGAGCATACAGTACAGTAGCACATTCATTTACCATAACTCCTATATTGTAAATTCACAGTAACATGTACTGTGGTTGGGCAGGAAAGTTTTGATAGGAGCCACAGTGCTTGGTCTGGATCCTTAGGTCTGTACATTAACACACATTGCTCGTGGTACAGTTTTAGAACCACAAGAAACTATTTCATACCTGTTAGAAATACATAGACAAAGGTAAAATTACTAAACAAGATTCAATTGAAAATAGTATTAAGACAACATAATGTTGAAACTGATCATTTGTTTTGTTTTTAGAAAAATTCATGCCCATTTTGAATTGAAGCCAGCACTACTTTTCAAAATAAGTTTGGACAAGGGCATGTTTACCAACTTTGTTGCTGTGGAACTGAGGAAACCAATTGCTGTAGTTTTGAAAGTGAAATGTTTTCCCAATCTAGCTTGATATAGGATTTTATCTGCTCAACAGTACAGGGTCCCCTTTGTTATATTTTTCATTTCATAATGCGCCAAATGTTGTCAATGTGTGACAGGTCTGGACATCAGGCAGGCAGTACCTCCGGAATGTGGTTTGGCATTGTCTTGCTGAAATAATCAATGCCTTCCCTAAACAATATGCTGCTCCAAAACATGTATATGTTGTTCAGCATTAATGGTCATCCATGCCATTTCCACTAATGCACCCCCATACCATCACACATGCTGGCTGGATGGTCGCTCTCTTTTCTACTGCTTGAACTGTGTCCTGTTGGAGGGCTTCTTGCATGCACACTTTTCCAGTCCCCCACAGCATTTCCATAGGAATGACAACTGGGCAATCTCCCAACCATTTCATTACCCTCCATTTTCTTCTATTGGAGTTAATCTGTTGTACCTTTGTTGTTGGTACAAAATAGAATCTATGGTTGACTCATTGACGGCCAGGTCAAAACAGACCCAAACCATAATGCCTGTCTCCATGCTTTATGGTTGGTATGATGTTCCTCCATTCAGAGGTCAGTGTTTTGTTTTGATGTCTGATTTTGCAGCCAATTAAAACCAGCTTTGAGTATTTGGTCCCGAGAAATGTGTAATTTCTCCCAGGTATTGCCTGGCAAAAATCAGTCATGTCTTGATTATTGTTCCAGTTGACTTTTGCACTGTGACATTGATTGTGGCAAGCACATCCCTTAATGTTACCTTGGAGTTCTTAGCAACCTTTGGCATGCAAATTCACATTGATCCGGTGCCACCAATATGCACGTTTGTATAAACAGTATTCAATTCTTTATAGCTGATCCTTTTAATGTAAATGATATTTTAGGTACTTTATAGAGGATCGTGTTAATTGAAAGAGTACATTATTTTCTACTTAGACAATACTCTGTGTAAATGTTCATGTTCAAATTAATAAAGAACCAAATCTGTTTTCTTCTTCACCATTAAACATTCAGGGATGAAAATTCTCAGCGTAATCCAAGGCAGAAACAAGGAAATGACTTTTAACATACAGAAGCACCACACGACTCACAAGCAGCTGCCGGTTTGCTGCCTGCAGTTGGTGCAAGTTTTTTCTCTCACAGCTTCAGGCAATGGACAAGACTATTATATGTTTGATGGAGGCCCTGACCTTTGGTAACCTATCTCGCATGACACATCCCAGCCTGCTACACATTGACCCCTGATCCCATCTCTATCTGGGGTTCTCATGGCCATTCTGTAATGTCATGGTGGCAGAGAGATCCGATATCAGATCGAGTCATTGGGACAGTAGACCCTGAAGCTGTCAGGGTTACGCATTCAACTTTACACCTTCAAAAGGTTACGAGCCAACAGACCCAAGTATCAACCACATAAAGTGTCCTGGCCTTTTGTTAATACATTGTTCCCAAACCTAAAATCAGCAACCCTCTTTCCTCCCTAAGGTGGCTTGGCTCCCCCCACTAAGTGGTATTTTAATAATGTATGCCATTTGGCAGCCACTTTTATCCAAAGTTATTTAAGGTAGTAGTTACCAAAGGCATTAAGCATCGCAATAAGCCACAGAGGGAACTCTTTTATTTTGAAATGAATTATTACTGCTATTCCGTGCATGTTGAGTTCTGTCAATCGGCATCGTGTTTGCATGGATTCTAAATGACCTGCTGACTCATTCAGTCTGAGTTGTACCGGGGGATGTTCTCCTCTGAGCTGTTCAAGCATCCCAGTCGTTTTGGAGGAGTTAACAGGGAGTGTCGCCTTGGTAATCTCCGAACGCAGATTGTCTCAGGTTCTCTCGTGAAACGTCCCCAGAAAGCCGGACACCCCGCTTGGACGGCACGGAGGGTGGGCGTCAGGTGATTGTCATCTCCTAATTGGGTTATTTTTTGACATGTTAGTTGCAGGCATTGTGATCTAGTTTCAACATACAACCCGACACCCCGTCTCCCTAACACCGTTTTTACAGATGGCTTCACAACAACCGGCCGTGTATAAAAATATCCGTCGGCCTTCTACGTTCCGGAATTCCATTGGTCTAGATTGGGCCCATGTGTGCGAGCTAAACCAATGGGAGGGTCTGTGGAGCATTAGGATCGTGTTACCTATGTGGCTGCTGGGTGATTTAGAGAGGTGCTGGTATTTCTACCCGCAGTGAAAGTGTTGCAGAAAGAAGGTCAGAGCACTGAGTAAACACTTCAGCCCCCTGTATCAAAGACGAGCCTGCTTGTTAAACCCTATGTGTTAAACGTGCATTTACACATACACACCTACACTATTCTAAGCAGACACCTTATGCTGGCCAATGCACATTACACAGTCACTACACACACATAAACAAACAAACATGTGCTCATGTTATTTACAAATAGCCATGCTTTATTTTGTTTCTTATGGCCAGGGACATGTCCATTTCAATGAAGTCTCTTATGCAGAAATCAAGACTTATAGTGCAATTTCAGTCAATTGAAATGGCATGGAACTGAAATCAGATGTGCTCATTCATTTCAAGGCGATAAAGTGCATATTTGTTCGGTGCTGTAATATGGTCAATTTCCCCATGAAACTCTCGTTCCTATAAAGAGCTACTCAGGACACAATGGAGGTGCCATATGTTGGACCAGTCCCAGACCAGTGCCGACACTGTCCTCTTCCAGTTGGGAAGAGAAATGAACACAGCCATCATGTCAGCAGACATATTAAGAGAGGCAGTGACATTTACATGGCCAGACACTAGCCCCCCCCCCCCCTCACTTTCAAAAGAAAACTTATAAGCCAGCTCTGGGACAAAGAAGAAATCTCTCTCTCAATATGAGATGGTTTCCGGGTGACATGATATTGGTGATATATGAGAACATTTTAGTAGTCTAGAGAATCCTTTTATTATAGTATATTTCCCATCTACAGCTTTAGAAGGGTTTTCCCTGTAATCCATTACCCAGATCACGTCATACTGAACAACTATGAATTAATATGGAATAAGAAAGTACACCGACTGGACCTATACAAACTGAAAATAACATTTCTGAAAAAAAAAATATATATACTTTTGAGGGACTACGTTTGATTTGAAAACTAACAGGTAAATTTCAAGCCTCTGAAACACTGAGCACCTGAACCATAGTAATATGCGAGCAATCAGCTCCCTTTAAAACTAATTGGTACAATCTATTTCCAAGGGCTTCAGATTTACCGACGCTGTTAGCTATTTTCTTTGACATAAATCACTCACAAGTTCTCTAGAATTTACGAGCGGACCGTTTCGGGTTTCGTCCCCCCGCCTCGTGCTCCGCCGTGCCGCCTCGCTCCTTGCCTCAGGTGGCTCGCATAGTCGACAGGTTGAACGTGTCAAGCTGAATAAAACCGTGGGACACGGCCGGGCCGCCGTCCGCAAGGTGGGACCCCTGTGAGGGGAGAGTCGTGTGATTTGAAGGGGGCAGTCTGGTGCCTCTTGCTTACCGTCTCATTACGTTCTAGTAACCCTCCCGATGCTCCCGAGACTTCAAGCCTTCAGCCTGCTTCAACAGAGGAAACATCGGACCGACCCTTTAGGTGTCGCATTTATTATCGTCGACTGATTTCCTTAACTGTAGCCGGCTTTGGTTTACATTGGTTGACTGATGTCCTCACATCAACTGCAACTGAACATTGAAATGGTCACATTTACTAAGTGAACTTAAAGGATGGTCATGGTCTGTTGCCAGGCTACAAATGCCACATCCTAATTTTATCATCCTTTTTTGTAAAAACGTTTCCATTCGTGATATAATCCACGTAACAATTACAATTTCATGTTGCTGTCAGGTCACATGTCACAGCATATAGCGGTTCTGTCCACCCCTCCATCTTCATAAAGCTCTTTCTAACTCCATCTTATGTCATGTAACCCCAGGATGTTTTGCCTTTCTCTCCCTGAAGATAAGGGCTTGACATGGACATGGAATTACTCAATGTCCACAACCAGGGTCTGAACAGGAAGTCTTAGTTGGGCAGTGTCAGTAAACACACCCTACCTGTCCCAACAGTACCTTAATCCCAAAGAGGTTCTTGTTTCTCCAGCTGGTCCCAATAGGACCGGAGCCAGAACCAGTACAGTCAGGAGACGCGGTGGTACAGTGACGATCTCTTCTTTAGGTTTGCAAACTGCTACCTGCGGCCTGGCAAAGGTTACCTGCAGCCTGACAGCCCAGCATTAAACACTCGCGGAATCCCAAACTAACACGATGGCTAAGCCATGAGAGGAGAGGCTGATGACTAGCGGGATTGGATCACAACTCACATTGACTTGCCCTCGGTCCAGGTTTTAATCATATGGTCTCCGGTTGGATTTATGCCCAACTCGAGCTTTGAAGATCTGAGGGACTGGCTGGGTGGATGTGATATGTGTATGTATGGAGGGAGAACGAGAGAGGATTGGTGGAGGAGGTGGACACGAACTCCCTCGCAGAAACCCAAAGGCCGTGCAGACGGTAATGCACAGCGGAGCATGACTATATACAAACTGTCAGACGACCCAAATGCACGGGTCATAGGTCGACTTACTATTTCCCCTCAGAGTCTTTAAAATCCTGCGGATGACAATTACGGCGAATTTGATTAACAGAGAGGGCGGTGCAGATATCAGGACTATTTTACGAAGGGGCAGCGGATTGGGTTTCACTAGCTGTCATTTATACGACCGGGGGGAGGGCTGGGGGAGTCCCTTTACTGCTCGACCGTTCCACAGTCCAGACTTCAAACAACCCCCCCCCGCCCAACTGACCGGTTTTATAACTGGACCAGGGACTATGTTAAGAGAACGAAGAGAGGGCTGACATGGACGTGGCTTTAACAAGTGATCTGCCTGGAGTATTAATTTGGACCCACTCACCGAGTGGAGGGAGTGTTCGCTGCATCCCAATCCACGGTGGTCCGTTGAGCGCACACAGCCTCGTCCCTCTCCGGTTAAAATCAGCCACGCCTCCCCCCCACCCCCCCAGCATGCATAGCGGGCTGCGCACGACAAAGGCTGTCTTTAGCCGTCCCTCATCGGTTACGATTCGATTGGGCCCAGTTGTTTTTACAAGCGCGCTGCGTAAACCACTGGTTTATTGAGACAGACCCCCCCCCCCCCAATAGCTAGTATGGATAATTAAGCGGTGCACACAAATTAGCCTTCTTCGTTAAATCCGTTGTCCAGTTAATTGATATTAAAGAATAGATTATGTGGGGCAGCTGGTTCTAGTACAGTAAGAGTCCTTCCATTTCAGCCAGAAGGCTTGTTTTGGAGGCCCATGGTGTAATCAACTCCTCCCGAAAAACATCAGCACCCCACATTACGCGTTCGGCAGTCCTGGGGATTTCTGTTTCTTTCCATCAAATAAATGGTTTGGTAATTAAACGTTGGCCAGGAGTCTAATGTCCATCCCTGGCGGGTTTCAGATGAAACGCGTAAGACCCCCAACACACACACACACACACACACCCCCCAGACACCATCTCCCCAGTACAACCTTGAATATGCCTTGTGAGGGCACTTGCACTGTTCTCCCAGAGAGATGTTTTTATAACCCTGCTAGCCTAATGCACGGCGCTCACTCAGCAACACCAAGGCTCCTTTCTTACCCATTTTCATCTGTTGGTGAGACAAAATTCTTGAAGTGAGTGGTTGTTTGAAAGCATTTCGTGGTCTCTGGCAGCGGCGGCTGATGGAAATTTGCAGAGTTTAGGCCATGAAAAGTTGCAGCTGTCTCACTACAGCCTGGCCACAACGGGGAGGGTGAGGCCGTGGCTTCCGGTCAGACACAGCCAGAACATTCTTTATTGCATACTCTTTCTATCTCTCTCTCTCTCTCTCTTAAATGAGGAGTGTGAGGACCCGTTCAGACTAGCGGACAGAATTAAACGAGGGAGTGTGAGGACCTCAAAGGTCCGTTATTTTGGAAGGGATGGTGGATGCTCTTTCAACGTAGACTCACTAAACCCTGATGTCAACCAAAACAGGAAAGGCAACAAACCCTGGCCACTATGTAAAACAATGTTTTCAAAAGAAATGCATGAGTACCTATCTAACCGTGGAGTTTGTGGAGACGCATTCAGCTGATGCATTCTGCTTGGTCAGTTGTCTGCACAGAACAACATTAAAGCAACACATTGGTCCCGTCCACTCTCCTAAAAACGGATAGGCTTACAGAGCCTGTGGACGGCGCTATTAACAGGGGTTTACCCTATGAACCCCAAACCCCGAATAAACCAAGGAGGTATGCAGAAAGGATACAGCGTGTGCACGTTCAGGTTATAACGCCATTGTCTCGCCCGAGTCCTTTACTTTTCATTGCCTGTGTATTGTCTACTCACTAAAGTAGCATGTTGCT
>JACXGK010004425.1:15834-38362 GCA_016801125.1 Novumbra hubbsi
TGGTTGACCGGCTGGTGGGGCCACGGTGTGGTTGACCGGCCGGGTGCCGGGCCCGTTTACATTTACTTAGAACCTAACACGGACCACACCCGTCTCTCGGTTGACTTCCAGAAAAGCCACCCACTTTCTCCCCTTGTGACGGAGAGCTGAGCTGTGCATTCAGCTGAATCATTTGTATTATTAGCGAACAGCGTCTCCGTTAACCTGGTGGGGTGGGCCCGTCACGGTGAACCCCCTGAGAATGCACCCCGGCAGGCTGGGATCTGAAGGCAGTCCTCCTGCTCAACCCTGTTCCAGGCCATACGCCTTAAAAGTCCACTTTTACCGAACCTATATCACCGTTTACCACCCGGTTATCCCTGTTCTAAAAATCATCTTACGGCAGACGGAGGACAGCTAGGCAATCGGGGGTCAGCCACGACCAAAATACCCCGCCACCTGAACAGTTACGTCACCCTGCTGTGGCACTTAGCAACTGTCCGTCTGTCCCAGAGACCAATGAGACGCCTCCGAACTGTAAACTAAATAGAGGTACGGCACTAAAACTCTGCTATTCTCTCTGCATCAAGATACAATTGGCCGATACGGAAAATGTGTACATCAGCTATTAATCCATTTCTATTATACCGTACACACACTACTCATATATTGTTACGTTTCACTGCCTTATATGCTCACCACTGGTTTGTATATAACGCATGTAAACCTTGTGTAGATGTTGTGTATTCTGTGTCTAAATATTCCCTACCACAAGCTGCACGGTTCCTCCATGGGAAATGTGAGTAGAAGGCCAATGGGATTTCTGTTCTGGCGTCATGTGTTTCTTTAGGACCAACCAGATAGGCCAGCTAGGCGGCTTATGTGACCAGCCACGCTGGTGTTGCGTGTTCCTTCATGCATGTGAAGACTCAAAGTCATTTAATCCCCCTAAAAAAGAGCGTTTCAGGGAGTTGAGGTGACAGTACCTAAACATAGGTACAGATACCCTAGGTTAGGGTTTATGTTTGGGACAAGCGCTAACCCCGGTCAAAGGTCCTCGCTGAGCAATCAGCCTGCCTGAAATCCACGGCAGGCCTCGTCCTATTGGTCCGTCCATCACCTTCAGATCTGCTTCCAGGACATAATCGGGTAGGTAAACGTGTGCACGTGTGGCGGCGCCCACGTGGGTGGGTCGCACGCCGAGGAGCTGAGCGTGAGCGTGCGTTTCGTTCGGCCTTGCTCTACAGGCGAGGCTGACGCATGTCCACCTGGACTTGACTAATGTAACCCTCCGCGAGCCTACAGGACTCCTGCCACATACCTCTCTAATGGCAGGTTGATTATCCACAAGACTGTCATTTAACACATTCCCGACATCTGCTTTCCGTCCGCCCCTGGAAGCATATAGGCCTCATTTACACACCCGCGCTCTCCAATACCATTTCTCATGCTGACATTTACATGGGCCCGCTCGCTCATAGAGAAGCCTGGGCTGGAGGGACCGCACTGCTATATGCTATACACAGTCACAATATGTGGGCCATTTACAAACATAGTCACCCACGCTTAAAGGTAAACAAGGAAATCTGTCTAAAGCCTACAGTATACGCAAGATAAGCTTCATTGGGTCATTTCTCACAGTCGGGAGCTTTTGACAGGCAATATATATATATACATATATATATATATACATATATATATATATATATATATATATCGGGCAACGTTTTTATGAAAAATATATTTCCCTTATGAAACGGACGGTTATATTTGCCTGGATAGAATAAATCGACTGGCTGTCACTTTTCCTTGGAGATTTACTCAGGGAATTGAAAAACTTTTGTTATTTGATATATACTGTATATGTTTTGTAATCATTCTGTTTACAGTAGCTGGTGAAGGTTTACACAGTTCTAGTCTTCCCAGGTTGAAGTCCTTAAATAATATAAAAAATTGATTCCAAATGTTACTATGCACAAGAATCACTCCCAATCTTCAAAGTTAAAAAGAAAAATACTTTTTCACAATTCCTAAGGAATACAAAATTAGGATGTGTGTGTAAAGTCTGATTTCCGACCTTATAAAATTACTATTATTATACTTTTCTCACTAATGTGGAAAATGTTCTTTGGCATCTCCTTTACATTTAAAAATGTTGGAAGAGGTTGACGATTTTTCAGTTGAATACTTTTTTTGGAGTACATTTCAAGGCAACAAAATGTACAGCCTGTGGAAGGGGTGTGCAGACTTTCCATCATTCTAAATGGATGCGCTCCACGCTGAGATATCTATTTCATACTCCTGGTTTAGATACAGACACAGAGAGGAGAGTGTGCATGTCAGAATCTCCCTGTGCCCTTTCACAAAGTCCCTGGAAACCCGTAGGTTGTGTGATTGACACATCCCCCCCCCCCGGCCCAGAGGACGGGCCAATGATTGAGGTCTGGCATGCCATTCCCCGCAGTTGCTTCTCTGTGATTGGCTCTCATCACAAGACTGTCTCTCTTTTACACAGGTTTTCCAGCCTTTGTGCACTTCCCTCTTGCACGCCTCTCACGGCAACAGCCACCGGCTTCCCCAAAATGCCCGAATGGAACCAATTTATGCTCCTCCGGCAAGGTGGTTTTGATGACATCTGAAATGTTCACAACGTAAACTTGGCATATAAACACCCCAGGTCAGAAGAAGTTTAGAAAATGCCTTTTGTAAACACCAGAAAAAGGGCTTCTTTTGACAGATGGCTTGTCATGTATTCCAAGTATCATTTAATTTGTCATTCAGTGTCCAGATAAAATATGAATATGTAGTCTACCTGCATAAATAAATTATCCACAGAAAAGGAACATTCCGGTTGTTGGCCTAGACTTCAATAACGTCTCATTAGTGAGCTCAGTAAATATGGTGGGCGACACAATTTGACAGTGGTCGGCACCTTAACAGAAACACAAATACACACTGCTTTAAGGACTAATGTCAATGCTAATATGAGGCACTGAGGAAAACCCAAATGTCTGCAAATGTGAGCAGAAAATAAACACAAATAGGAAAAACATACGTTTCACTCTCTTATGTTCCTGCCAAGACGGACAGGCCAGTCATTTAGATCATCCGAGATGTTGTGACAAGAGAATAACAAACACGCAATACATACTAGGATTGGCATCATATGTCATGTTTAAGTCTGACCGTATGTATGACACGAGATTGACTTTTAGCTTTCCAGCATTATAAAACTGTCAAGATATTTGTTTTAGTTTGTGAACTAAATAGCTCATCAGGTGTTTTTTCAACTCCATTATCCAGACAGTTGTATAACGCTCAAACCTGTTTGTAGATGATGAACTACCAACCCTTTTATTTATTTTTTATGGAGGGGGTCTGAGAGACTCTGCAAAAAATACACAATGCAGTTTTCTCCATCAATGGGTGATTCCAATTTATTTTATTTTGTCAATATTCTCCCCAAAATATTTTGTTATTTTTGTGGGGAAAAGTGTATTGATTGAGGGAAAAAATATATAAACATTACCTATAAAATTAAGTCAAGACTTAACTAAGTTGAGACAAGTCACTTGGCCACTCAAAAACATTCACTGTGTTCTTTGTAAGCCAACATGTGTATATTTGGCCTTGGTGTTGTTAGTTATTGTCCAGATTAAAAGTGGTGTAAAGCATTCCTTATGTGCTTATTTAGCATACTGTTTATTTGATCTAAAAATCACCCGGTCGTTGTCAATCCACAGTTTCTGCAGCCACCATCATGCTAGACAATGAATCGCTTCCCGATTGCATAGTTGGGGTTAACTGCCTTGCTAAAGGAAAGAACAACAAATAAATTTTACTTTGTTGGTTCAGAGATTCAGAGTAGCCACTGGTCAGATGCTTTAACCACTAGGCTACCCGTCCCTAACTAAAGTACAAATGAATGAGACACAACTAAGCCATCGCTAACCGTGGCCGTGTTCAAGGCTTCAGAAAGACAGCAGGCAACTGCCATCTGACTGATCCACAAGCAGCATCTTGATGATAATAATCGCTCATTATTATTTGTACATCAGTCGATCACTCGGCATATTTAAAGGACGCGTTGTAGTTTTGATCTTCTAAAACGGCTATTATATTTCCCTCCCTGTTTTTCCACACTCCTCCCTGACAGGAGAGACATTTTCTCTAAGATGATAAAAATAACAGTGCCTCAATACACTATACCAAAATACCAGTAATATAAAAAGGTCAAGGCCGTAACACAGATACTGTTGAACAAGGAGCAAGATTGTTCACCGGATGAAAGCTTTTCCTCAAGCTTGAGAATGAAATAATAAAAGTGGGGAAAGCTTCATCGAGATAGGCCTGGGACAATGGATGTAAAATATTCCAAATTGTGAATGTTCTATGTTTGGTGCATAGGCTACATTTGGGGTGATGCTTTGCTGGGGCCCGTACATATATACACACACATTCACACACATACAGGCAATGAATCTGAGTTGGCCAGCCTGCCACTGAAAGAAGAGCTGAGTGTCTGTTGTGTGTGTTTGTTTTGTGGCACAGGAAAAACATTGTAGAAACATGTAAATGAACACAATTTGCATTAATTCAAAACATCTGTTTAGTTGTTGCCTCCCGGTGGAAATGATATACTATGCTTTAACTAGGGTGAATTATAATAAAAATAATGTTTCTATGATGGTCCTCCTTTACAACAGGGGGCGCTAAGCAAGAATGGCAAATGATTACACTGTTAGTGTTCAACCTTGCCCCCTTTACTAAAAAAACATGTGGTTTGGGCTGAGTTTTTGAAGATGCCAGTTTGAGTCTCCACCGACATTGGCCCAGTAAAAGGAGCTTATTGCAGCTCAAGCTTCCTAATTGATGTCCATTAGGACTTTATGGACACCACATTCTCCGTCTTCATGGTCTTTCGTGGACACAATAAAAAAAAAAATCAAAGTCTCTCTTTAACTCCTTATCATGCCGCTGTGTTTTTACGCTCAAACTCGGAGCGTTGCTCTTTACTGTACACTTTTGATGGGGAGGATTTCGTTACATGGCCTCTGTGTTTATGTGTCAGGCTGGCACCATTTTACTGCCAGGAAACAGAAAGCGAACATGACTGTGAGAGGGGAAGTGGCAGCGAGAACAAATTTGTATAAGCAAGAGAGAGAGATAGAGAGAGACAGAGAGAGATAGAGAGATTAATTAAGGCCAACAATTGCCACATGTTTACTTAACAAATTATAGAAATAAATTAGAGAGATTTTGCGGGAATGCTAGGGATAAATGTGGGAATGCTAGGGATAAATGTGGGAATGCTAGGGATAAATGTGGGAATGCTAGAGATAAATGTGGGAATGCTAGAGATAAATGTGGGAATGCTAGGGATAAATGTGGGAATGCTAGGGATAAATGTGGGAATGCTAGGGATAAATGTGGGAATGCTAGGGATAAATGTGGGAATGCTAGAGATAAATGTGGGAATGCTAGAGATAAATGTGGGAATGCTAGAGATAAATGTGGGAATGCTAGAGATAAATGTGGGAATGCTGGAGAGAGTGTCATTCCAACCACAATAAACCAATAAACACTCAAACACATGCTAAAAGCCTGTCCGTACGTGTTTTATAACAGGAATGGCACAGTTAACCACATGTACACACTTGCGGTCCACTAAGCTGTTGAGTACCACTAGAACATTCTGACACAGAATCATTGTCAAAACCGGGACAAACTATTACCATTGGTGAGAAGTGGGCTTACTAATCTTAAATCAAAGCCCTAATAATGTGTTTTGAAGACAATCGCACTGTTTATTCAAACTAACAGGAGATCCATGTGCGCAACTTTCAAGTATTGACTTTTCTATAACAGATTAGACCATGAGAAGACACCAAATACTTCAGTATTCTAGCACTGACAGGGATACACCATAATGATATATATATTATGTTTCAGAGACAGACATGCTATCATCCAAATGGGAGAACTTGTAGGTCATTTTGGGTTTCTCAGGGCACATCACTACCCTTCTATATTAGGCCTGGCATTCATTCAAGTCAGTCCCAGCAAATCCGTTAACACTGTGGGTTTGTTTACGGTAACTCATCCTGTGTTGACACACTTCTAACTCGGAAAGTGGATGCGTACCTGTGAAGCGCTGTTGTTGTTTCCTTTTCAGTCACCAACACTGGCCAGTGAATTTGGCCGCTGATTTTTTTTTTTTAAGAACTGCAACTTTAGAATGTGTTCACATTTTGCCCTAAATACAAACTTTGTTTTAAAAAAAACATTGCAATATGTTAAAGGCACGTTGCATTTTATTGTATGGATAATATTTGAAGTGGAATTAAATCAGTCTTTTTCCAAGTCAGTCCCTGAGACCAGGGTGTCAAAGCCCTGCAGTGTCGGTCGCCAGCCTACCACAATCACTGGTCTGTTTGTAGCCCAGGTACATCTGAATAGGAGGTCTCAGATACTACTGTAAATAACATATCAACCTCTTATCTGGAGAACCTCTGGGTGGGCATGCATTTGATCCAACACTGAATCACACTCAAGCTTTTCAAAGTTTTGTCTGTTGATGTTTGGGCTGATTTGTGGTGAAAATGGTGGTGTCTGTAAATAGTAGCTGACCTGATGGACAGTGACAACAACCAAATTGGATACTTGTGTCTATTAAATGATTCCCAGATTCAACGACATCCATACTATATGCTTGAATAGGCAAAAGACATAAGGTAATCAAGGTGGTAAGAGATTTAGCTGCCAGACTTCTTTGTTAAATCTATCATTAGAATTCTAGTTTTGGCGGAAAAGCTACTGCCGACAACATTAATGCTTAGTTTAGGCTAGTACAAACATTAAATAACGAGCTTACCATGCTACAAGCAAAGTGTGACATTAATGCTTAGTTTAGGATAGTACAAACATTAAATAATTAGCTTACCATGCTACAAGCAACGTGTGGATTCATGCAAATACACACAGCATGTTTGGAGCACTTGGAGAAGAGGGTCAGAGTTGACGAGACGTTGCTGACCTTCTCGTTTGATGTGTTTTTAGATGAAAACTGTGTTGGAAAGCAATGAGAGATTCACATTTCCAACAACTTGGAAAAGTGCATGGAAGACACGATTTATAAACTCGTGCAGTGTAAACGTGATTCACAACATGAACGCAGACTCACCAAGGCTATGTAGAAGAAACGGTCCTTGTAAAGTGTTCCCGACAAGTCAAACGCCAACAAAGTTATTTGTATGTTGTTGAAATGCAACAACAAATATGGCTAATGCATTCCAGACTGCTCCACCACAAGGACTTTCTATGGAGGTCTCTAAGGCAAAAAAAACATTAACGGCAACAACAATTTTTTTTTTAATGTATTTTAAATGCATCACAAGCGATAACAGGTTTATTTTGACAGCCCTCACCGAAATCACAGTTTGGTTTGAACCACAGGATTTATGATTTGTTAGTGACTACAGTAGTACTAGCTGTCAAAAATGCATTGCAGCATATGAAATTGTAAAAATAAAAATATATTTTTAGAATGCACACTTTATTTGCATTTTAGCCTTTACAAAAATGCATAACAAAATTGCACAATGAATATCATATCATTGAAACCTATTGGATGATTAAATTGACTAATGTATGTTAAGATCGAAAATTGTCTGTAACAGAGTACATATACGTTTGTGCTAAAATTATACATTGTTAGTTGTAAAACAACAAACATCAATTTCTTACAGGTTTTAGCATGTATGCTAAATGTATGCGAGTGTTGACGTGCTTTGACTTAGCCAGCCAGTGTTTCCAGTGTATTAATAAGTATAGCCTATCTTCCTGTTACCAATGAGCCCTGCTGTGTTCCCAGTTAACAGTCCTCCGGGCTTCAGCCAGGCACCTGTGGCACCTGGCAGGCTTGTCCCCGACCCGGATCCAGGACCCGGTCCAAACCCCCCAGGCCCAGGGACACCCAGAGAACCACCGTCGGACCACCGGCACGCAACGTCAACTGAAGCCAGCCAAGCCAGTAAGAGACGGGCGAGAGCAGCCCACTGACCCATTGACTCCTGTAGCCTTCTGTGCTTTTGCCTTAACACCTCCGGTTTGTGTTCCGCTTCATCAGCTTCTTTACATGCCAGTGCAGACTTTTTTTTTTTTTTTAATCACTGTACTTCTAATAAATCACTGTGTTTATTTAATGAACTACAACGTCATATATATGTAGCATTTTAATAGTGTGGATGTTAGGAAACAAAGGTGAATACATTTACAAATACAGCCCTGATTGGCTAATAGGATAGGTCTAGATCCCATGCACTTATCCAAACGAACAGCCATTGGTAGACTTAAAGTTCCAGTCCATCCCATCAGAACAGGCTGATATTCCAGATTTTATTACTTGACATATGTTTCAGAAGAAGGTAATTATCATAACATATTACAACATTTCAGAGGGTTATTTTGACCTCATAGAAGTAAGGCCTCATAGATGTTATTTGTTATTATTATTATTTATTTATTTGTATGAGTATCCTATTTTGAGGACTTTTTAATCTTATTCACACCAGTTTGTGGGAATAAGATCATTTTCATAATTGACTTTTATGGTAAAATGAGAATAAAAATAAATTTTGCTGAAAATCGAAACGAATGTAATATTAATTTTTTTCCTTCTATTTTTTGAAAAAGAAATCTGCATAGTAATATAATTTTAAACGTAGGGGACTAATTCAAAAGGGCAAAAGCTATGTATGTAGCAATACAGCTCCTGGCTCTCTTGTCTAATTTTACTCAAAATGCTGAAAGCTAACTCCACAGCCAACCTAAGTGAATAATTCAGTGAAACACCTTAAGCCTCTTTCAAACAAATTCACAAAATCAAAGTGGCACTTACAAATAATGATGCTGGTGTTTTAAAATCAGAATAAGTAAGAAAACAACGATTAACAGTGATTTCTTTTCTCCACATTTGCCGGTGTGCTCTGATAGAAGGGGAAGTATCTGTTTACCCAGTGATTAGGACAATTTTACTGTCGTGGAGCAGTAAATTCAAACCATTCAGTCTGCCACATTGCCCCAGACAACATTAGGCACTCACTCCTAGCAAACGCGTATAGACCCTAATCTAGTTTTTTTTCTCCTTCATGGTACCTTCAAACTTAAATAAACCTTCACCTATAATTACACAGAATTCCGTGTTTTTTCTGCGTCCATTCCCTTCAAACTAAAAAACATAGACTCTGAGAGGTGCACGTGTTATTGTAAACCTATATAAAAAACTAGTGAAAGAACCTGAAAGGGTGTCTTATTTATTTAAGTAAATTTGCAAAGTTAAGAAAGTAAAAAAAAAACTGATCCATTCGGCCTATAAATGACGACCGTGTTGAAGAGGTTCACAGTGCTGAGGTGCCACGTTGTGAGAAAATGATCAGGGTAAATATTATGACTGTGAAATGTTCCTCTTGCCAATGAAGTGGTATTCGGTTATGCCTTAATATGTACCACTCCACCTGATTGGAATATTACCTTTTGAGCGTAGGTTAGAATTAAAAACGCAAGTGTGGGACTTGGCAGTGGGATTAGATGTGTCTCAAATGTAGCATGTATCTCCGCTACAGAAAACACCTCTTCTGTACTCATTCTGGCTACTGTTTCTGCAAGTCAGTTAATGCCGAGACATTTCAGAGTGACATTTTGGCTCACGGCCCCGAATGCCCTAAAACATGCTTCACAAAAACATGTGAATTTCTTTATGTGTGTGTCTGTATCTGCATGCCTGCCTCTGCCCGTGTGTGTGTGTGTGTGTGTGTGTGTGTATACCTTGAGATCTGGACAGTGTCCTCACGGCCAGAGAGGGATGTAAGCAATTACCAATTCTCAAAACACTACTTTGCTGTAGTTAAACATATTACACGCCTCTCTCTCTGCGCCCTTGTTCATCCCCCTCTCATTTCAACCTGTGAAATATGGACTCTCACACAGAACAGCTCTTTTACTACAATCACAACCTGTCTGCAATTAACCAATCATCATCATCATACACAGGCAAAACACATGCGGCACACAAGCTCTCCACATCTAGGCCTAATTCACGCCGTACAATGTCAGATTGTTTAATTTAATTTTGTTTTTTTATGCCCTTTCAAGCTCACGTATGAGTGCGATATAACGTCATGCAATGTATTTGGTACAGACCTATTGGGGGGGGGGGGGGGATTCCAGTGTTACGGGCATTACCTTTAACGGAAAATATCCCAACTTTAAGTCCTCACAGAATGAGGCGAACAAAAAATTGAACTTTGAAGTTTAAATCTACAGTACTCCTTGGGGACAGTGTAGACTCAAGAACACTGACTTGTTAGAGACTTTCTTGTAAAAGTTTTTTTTACATTTTTGATCAAGTAAATTAGCTGACATTCATATCCATAGTGGCTGATAGCAGTGTGTTCATAAAATTTCAAAATCCAAATTCTAGTTTTAAAGGCACCATGTTCTACAAACTGAGCCTTAGTAGACTATAAATTAATGGATTTATGTAAAAATAAGAAGCATTATGGACACTACAATACATGAACATGTTTTTAGGGAAGACTAAATTAGACTAAATTTCGACACAATCCCTACACATCTTCTGATTTTCCAGGTCAAACAATTCCCTTTGGGTTGCAGAGTTGAAAGTACTTCACATTAAAGATGCAACAACACAAATATTGTTGAGATGCAAAAAGGTCATATACTCCCAGCACAGCCAGGAGAGGACATTGTCACCATGGTCCAAAACCCCACCAGGGCTGGCCACCATGTTCCACGACTCCCACCAGGGCTGGTCACCATGTTCCACCACCCCCACCAGGGCTGGTCACCATGTTCCACAACCCCCACCAGGGCTGGTCACCATGTTCCACCACCCCCACCAGGGCTGGTCACCATGTTCCACCACCCCCACCAGGGCTGGTCACCATGTTCCACGACCCCCACCAGGGCTGGTCACCATGTTCCACGACCCCCACCAGGGCTGGTCACCATGTTCCACGACCCCCACCAGGGCTGGCCACCATGTTCCACGACCCACACCAGGGCTGGTCACCATGTTCCACCACCCTCACCAGGGCTAGGCACCATGTTCAAAACTTGATCTTTTTGGAAAGCCAGACTCTGATCTCCTTCTCCAGGTGGAGGAGGACTTTAGTAAACACAGCTAACGGTGGAAGCCTTGTAAAAGTTCACTGTGATGGAGATCTTCCCAGAGACACACTCCTCCCAGATGTCCTTGAGAGATAACATGCCATAACGAACATGATACCCAGCCCTTCAACAAGTATTCCAAGGTCAACTGTTGATGTAGGCCTTGTCCTGTTCATCTGCCCCTCCCTGGGTCTGCCCCTCTTAACGCTGGTGGTCCGACTCCGTTGGCTGGCCGTGGACTAACTTATTGGCCTTGGGCCCTTTGGAAGGCCTAGCACAGGGTGTTGGACCAGCTGCTGCCATGTCTCCAGTAGCCGGGGACCTTTTTCTGCATCTGTTTCTGCAAAGGCGTTCAACTGTGGAAGGACATCATGGACAACATCACAGACAGCAACTCTTTGTGGCGGCGCCTGGCCATTTTCCATCTGCTGGTGAAGCACGGGGATATCTACGTCTTGGTGTTCAGAAAGGACATCCCACCTAGGCAGCTATCACAAAGCCTTGTTATCTCTAACATCTCAAATCTATGCTTTAAACGTAGATTAGTCATCACCTATAAGTATTACATTCGTGACACAGGATAACAATGAAGTACTTTACAGTAGTAGTATTTTAAAATGCTTTTGACTATTTCAAGTAATATTGTATTTTGTAGGACATCTAAGAGTTGTCTGAGAGGGGAATGAACATTTAGCTGTTGTTAGTGGTGGTGCTATTTTTTATTTGGAATTTTTCAACACTCATAAAATACATTTACACTTTTACACCGTTACCTCAGCAGTTGTGCTAAGGCTATAAAGGGAACATCATCTGCGCTCTACCGGGAATTGAACACAATTCATGTAAATGAGATTATTGACCCAAATTATAACCAATTTGCTCTATTTTCTAACAACTTGCACTATATTAACACGGAGTTACCAAACCAACATATGGATTTTTCTGTTTGGATGAATACAGCGTTGCACTGGCATAATTGAGTGCAACAAAATAAAAAGTCATGTTAAAAGCTTAGTGATTACCCAGCCGCAAGGCAGGAGAGCCGGGCAACCAGGCGGGTGGCAAAGGAGCACAGCTTGACCCTGAAATGCAACACTATATAATGTCTCCAATATTCAATATGTAGAGGGGAATTCGCCACATACTTGGAATGCCCGTCCCATGGTGGACAGGAAGCAGCTTCCTCAGCAGACTGGGTGTCCATTTTACAGTATATGATCCCTGGAAGGGGATCTATTTCCATGCCACAGCTGCCGCCGATGGACGGGGTTAAACGCTTCTATACAGTTATTCAGGGGGAATGTGTGTTGCCGGCAGAAGACCCTACAGCCCAGCCGGCTGCAAACTGACACTAGCAGAGAAGGGATGACTGAAGAGGAAAGGCTGAGAGTTTTTTTTTTTTACGTTGTTTTACGTTCACCGAAGTGAGCGCAGAGCAAGAAGCCTGATTACCCAAAGCAGAAAGGCAGGCCCGATGGGTAATTACCTTAAAGAGGACCTGAGGGCTTCATTACAATATCACAACAAACAATTATGTTCCTCTGGGGTAACCATAAGAGGAAGGCACACACCAATGAAAACTAATGACCAAAACTGCAACAGCCGGGAACGTTTACTGCAATATTCACGTTGAATGGAAACGGGTGCATTTAAATACAGTAGTGACACATGAAGGCCACCAGTAAAATCGTTTGCTTACAACCACTTTAAGGATTGTTGGCCTTGAAATTTCCGTCATTTTAATAATAATATAAATGACACCGGATTGTCATAAATTACTAAATATAATAATATGAGATTGTTTTGACATTATTACATTTTATACGGACAATTTTACGTTGTTTCATTTTTACTGTCATTTGAAAAAAATTCCTTTTCAAAGAAAATTACTTACAAATAACTTGAATAGTCAATTTAATGATAAAATACCCACAAATATATTATTCATATTTTTTTCCTATTAAAAAACAATCATCAAAACATTATTTCTTTAATGTATTAATTATGTATTTCTAAATAATTCGCGATTATTTTCTGAGTGAATATAATTTAGCAGAACGACGTAAGCCATAAAATATGGTCTTACACTACCCAAGTATCTTTGGTTTTACAATGCCCTTTGAAATCGGAAGCGTACAAGACTGCCAATTGTAAAAACTGGTACATTTAATGACATGATGATGTTCAAGTCTGTCCGTTAGCAGTGCTTAAGGGATTACGGTAAGAAAGCATACAGCAGTAGGTGAAGCCACGGTGGGTGCAACAGTACTCTTCCGACAGATTGCTATGGCGCGCTCTAGCTTGGACAAAAAGCCGGTGTAGAATTGCACCGCAGTAGCCTCCGTTCAATAGTCACCGCAAAGGATACATGTTCCAGACACCAACGGCCCCTTTGTGTGCACTATTTGGACTCGAAACACTTCATTTACTAAACTTTGACAGCCATACTTTGTATAAAGGCCATGGTAAATGCCATACCAATTCCAATATTGCAATATTGTGTTTCCGTTGTTTTTTTGGGCTGGGATATGGTTATACAATCATTTATAGACTAACATCGATGTTCCTATGAGCTGCGATTAAAACAAAAAGAGCACTTTGTGTTCACATAATTTTCTTAATTAATGATCTCCTGGAAAAAAATTATGAATTTAATGACCTAAAAACCTATTGAGGAAAGAATGATTGTGATTGTCGTTTATGCATAACTGATCATCTAGACACTGCAGATCCGTTCTCAACCATTGTGATTAATGAACCATTAAAAAACAAAGAAAAACACACACACCCACCCACACCCACATATAAATAACATTTAACTCACTGTATGATAGAATCAAATGGATTTGTTAAGGGTTTGGGGACAGGTTAGTTTTAATTAATCTTTTTACAATTTCAGGCTACATTTTCTGAGTGACACACACCCTGGTGATGTAGCCCACAAACAGTGACACACCATAGTGATTTAAACTATCAAAATAAATAGGTATCACCCCTCTCCCTCTCTCTCTCCCCCTCTCTCTCCCTCTCTCTCTCCCCTTCTCTCTCCCTCTCCCTCTCCCTCTCTCTCTCTCTCTCTCCCTCTCTCTCCCTCTCTCTCCCTCTCTCTCTCTCCCTCTCTCCCTCTCATCTGTAGTGAATTAAGTGTGTTGGGTTTCAAGGCTGCCAGGATAAATCCCCCCATTTCTCTCTGTCTTACTCACTTTCTCTCTGTCTGTCTGTCTTTCTGTCTGTTTCTTTCACCCTCTATTTTTGTTCTTCTGTCAGTCTATCTGTCTTTCCATGTCAGTCTGTCTCTATCGTTCTGTCTCCAACTGTCTGTCTCTATCTGTCTGCCTCTAACTGTCTGTCTCTATCGGTGTGCCTCCAACTGTCTGTCTCTAGTGGTCTGCCTCCATCTGTCTGTTTCTTTAAGTCTGCCTCCAACTGTCTGTTTCTATCGGTCTGCCTCCAACTGTCTGTTTTTATTGGTCTGCCTCCATCTGTCTGTCTAATTCGGTCTGCCTCTAACAGTCTGCCTCTAACAATCTGTCACTATCGGTCTGTCTCTATAGGTTTCGCTCGCTCTCTGTAATCAAGGGGCATGTTGGTAAAGTCAGCAGTGCCTCGTTAGGGTTAACTCAGTGAAGACAAGGTCACAGCAGGTTTAATTAGTCTGGGGTGGCTGGATGAGGGGAAGAGGACCAGGGGGATTCACAGAGGGGGGAGCAGTGGGGGGCACAGAACAGGACCTTAATTCAAATTAAGAAACTCTGTTTTGACAGGAGTCGACAGTTACAAGGGGTGGCAGGAGAAACCGCCACACTGGGGCCCAGACTAGGAACTCTCCTGGTACAAGCACAGTCACCAAGCCCAGTTAATAGGGCACAGACAACCTGTCCTAATTCAGCCTTTCAATCAGTCACTCGGTATCACATGATATTCTTCAGTTTATTGTAGATTTTAAAAAGTGTAGATGCATAATCTAGATTTGCAGTAAAAAATACAGTTTGGTCTTATTTCTTGGACAGCATTATGGCAATATCACATTGTGGTGGAGTTCATTGGTTTCCTGCTTGGCACCTCTAATCCCAAAGAAAGGGGCCTCAATCTACGACACATGTTCAAACATATTCTGTTTAGGTACTTCAATGTACAGTATTAGCCCAAATACTAATCACAATGTAGTCAGCTCATATTATAGAAAATACATACTACCACAATGAAACTCCAGATCAATCCCATATACAGCATTGTAGTGCAACATATTCATACTCATATCCTGAGTAATAAACCAACAGATAAAGTTAGCGTGTAGTTTAGAAGCGATGCTTCTCCACAGAGGCCCAAGACAATGTGTTTGATATTTGCATACAGCTGGCGGAGAGTGAATGAGTGAGTAATAACTGTGCATATTAAACATCTCCTCGGGGGGTTGCATGCCTCCACCCCCAGGGTTACTATGTACATTGGGGGACCCCCCCCTCCCCCAACACACACAGAGGTGAGTCACATTATATTGTCTACGACATATCATCTTTTCCTGCACCGTGTGTCTTCTAGCCTGTTTGGCTTGTACACGTTGGTTGTGGTTGTGTGTGTGTTTGTGTATGTGGTTGTGTATGTGGTTGTGTATGTGGTTGTGTGTGTGTTTGTGTGTGTGGTTGTGTATGTGGTTGTGTATGTGGTTGTGTGTGTGGTTGTGTATGTGGTTGTGTATGTGGTTGTGTGTGTGGTTGTGTATGTGGTTGTGTGTGTGGTCTCCAAAGCACGGTTGTGTAGACACCGGCCTATCGCTTTCAGATGTATCTCCATTTGACCCGCTGGTTTCCTGCCATTGATCAGGCCCCACCCGATTGCCCAGCTGATGGACCGGCAGAAACCCGAGAGTGACGGAATGAGAGGAAGGAGAACAGAAGGGTAAAGTCAGTGTGCCTTCGACCCACTAGTCCAAGCGTCCGGGTTAAACGGAGGACGTGTTTACAAGTGGGCCCCCCTCTCGCCCCAAACCACACAACCCACATGGACCGGCAGCCCCATTTGGTTCTGATCGCGTCCCGAACGCGGACAGGTGAAGCCCCCCCCCCCCCCCCCCCCCCCCCCCCCCCCCCCCCCCCCCCCCCCCCCCCCCCCCCCCCCCCCCCCCCCCCCCCCCCCCCCCCCCCGCTAGCGCTTGTCCTTGCCAAGAGACCTGCAGCGGAGACACTTTCACCGTCCTGATCCAGTGTGGTGACAGGTCAATTATTGGGAAATCACAGGAGAAATATATATAGTCTGATGAAGCGGCTGAGAGTGAATGAGTGGCGGCTTTGAGGTTATATGGCCCACTTGACCTCCGTGTGGACAACTGTCGGGCAGTCAAACTTTGAGAGAGGCAGTTTTTGAATATACCTTTTCCAATTATATATCCTTAGTGTAGCTTTTACAGAAGCAAATTCAGTGTGTTTTGAAACCTACATATCCATATCCATATCCAAATACGATGTACAGAACATTGTCTCAGTTAACTGAATGAGTCACATTGAAAAATCTAATAATATATTAGATTACACAAATCAAGCAGTTCCAGAAAAACTCTTGCTAGTGTACAGTTTTTATGCCCAATTTTCTAAACATGGAAGTCCTTTATTTTCAGCTAAAGCGAGGATGAATAACTGACTCTGGAATTCAATATTGCCAATCCGCAGTTCGTATGTCGACTGCTGACAATAGTGAAGCATATCTTTAAACATGAATAGATACACACCGTGAGTGTTTGGCCTGTCTTACTCACTAGAATAAGTACAGTAGCGTGAGTCGATTGCATGCTAACTAAACAACATCGAAGTCAATAGGGCTAACTGTCTATCTAGCTAACCATAAAGAATGGATAGCTATAACATTTCAGTTGAAATTATGACCCTGTATATCCACAATGTTCATGATGCATGTATCTCCCTTTAAGTAAAACCATCTGTTACCATCACGCTAAGCCATCTAGTCAAGGTATCAAACTGCCAAATACATTGACCTTTTTGATAACATACATGGCATATTCATGTCCAACTGACTTGGTGCAAATGAAAAGCATTCCCTGTAATACAACCTATATAGCCTAGAACTATTGTGTATTGCGGAACCAATTCTGATTGGCCTCTCAGAATGATTTACTGTTACTCCAACAAAATGTAATCAGATACAACTTTATACCTCTATGTTTCTGCTTTAGGCCAACAGTAAAGATCAGGTTCAAAGGGTTAGTTCATCAATAAAATCAAATGTTTATTCATCCTGTTGAAAGAACAAATGCATGGTTTACTTTAATCAAAATCCATATGTTATGGAGAGAGAAAAGGTACCTCAAGTGCTCATCACCAATCAAGCCATGCTACAAATCCAATAAGAATGTTCAAAAAACCTACTCCTGCATTTTACATCACTCTTTTTGTAACTGAAACGTTCCCTCCCGGTTAAAGTTAGTTTAGACTTCCTAACCGAGCCTTGGATGGAGGAAGAGGACAAAGGCAGATGTCCTCTGGAGGAAGGGGACAAGGGGAGATGTCATCTGGAGGAAGAAGACAAAGGCAGATGTCCTCTGGAGGAAGGGGACAAGGGGAGATGTCATCTGGAGGAAGAAGACAAGGGGAGATGTCCTTTGGAGGAAGGGGACAAGGGGAGATGTCCTCTGGAGGAAGGGGACATGGGGAGATGCCATCTGGAGGATACTGCGATCGTGTTGGACCCTTGTTCCCGGATCGGCAGTGATAATCGTGGCACTGCCACGCTAGGCCCCGGTGACCTCCTCCCATCTGGGAACCGAGAAGGAACACCAGGCGCTGAATGAGGGCTTGTGTTTTTATTAACCGATACATATTCCCAAACACCGACAGCGGCATCGTCGTTGGGTTATGTGTCTGGCCTACATTTAGACAAACCACTTCCAATAATAAGCTGGGTCGACTACTCTCCTTTTCCTTCAGGCGGTTGCCAAAGTCTCTATTCAGAAAGTATTCTTCATTTTTCTTGCTCTTTACAGCAGTTTCTACACATGCGTGTGCCTTTGAATTCTCTCCTAGCTCTAGGCAGCCAGACTCGAGGTTGTTACTGAAACCCTGAAACCTGATAGGGCGACCCAAAAGCTGGTCCCTGGACTCGTAGACTTACGATGCCTCTGTCACTCCGACATTGACAAATTATTAAGATCAAGTCTCACCCTCGTCTATCACCTTGAAGGGAGACAAAACATTTTGATGAGGCTAAATGAAGCATGAAAAATCATAATTCCCATGATGCCCCTGTGGCCCACAGGTTGTGTTTGAGTGGCAGATTAATTTAGAATTGTCGTTCCGGGCCACTGTGCAAATATTTTGCGTTTCCACCGAATGTTAATCTATATGCAACCAAAATCTATCTTTATTGAAGCCTATATATTGTGTCATCTAACAGTGCGCAGGTTGGGCCAAATTTTGCATTCTAGTCCAACTCATTGCTATATGTTTCTGTTCACAGTTGTGGTCCATTATATTTTTTCATAAAACAAAATATTTTATTCCAGCGTGTATTTGTAAATGAACACAAATAAAGCCATTGTAATTTGTCTCTGTAGCCTGTCTGTTTTTGCTTTTTTTGTTGTTAAGGAACTGACTACAGCCAGGAATGGAGGCCTTAGAAAAAACAACTCAATACAGGCAAAGATTCATATATAAAGTCTCAGTAGATACGCCTTTGGAGAACTTCTTCAGCCTGTGATGACACTGAATCCAGGCAATCCTAAAATAAACGTCTGCACCGCTCATCAACAAGCGGGCCTGTGTGTTTGTGCTTATTTGAATCTTTGTGTAATGACTCCACGTTTGCTGGCTTCATGAACTATTATTTCATATCAGTATTACTGACTGGGAGTAGAGTGGGGGAGGTGTCAGAGACACGTTTCCTCTGTCTTTTCTACATAGACTATAAAACAATAGACTCAGAGTCACAGACCTTTTTAACAAGAGTTTAATTTCTCAACGCTGTTATTACCAACTGTGACCCAGTATCCCTCCCTGGTACAGACAACAGCCTCATGAAGTCGTCTTCCACTACTAACAATTCAAGTCACTTATGTTGTCATACCCGACACTCTAAACCGACTAAAAAACGTGACCCACTGAATTCATCCTTAACCTACGCTGTTATTAATAATGTAATCACACCCATGCCCTTCTGATCGGCATTGTTAGTGGAGGAGAACCCTCGTTAACACTTGTTTGCATGTGATCATTGGTTACCAGCTCTTAACACGGCAGGCTCTATTGAAGAGTAACACAAGCTATTTTAATGAGGAGTTACAGTGCCACGATCACCTACTGAGTCACTGGCTTATGGCTCCATTACTGATTTAGGACCATAGATTATAAAGGTCAACTATTTCTGTGAGGAGCACAAAGCAAAGTAGAACTAAAGCATAATAAAGCACTTAAAAGCATTGTGGAACATAAATGTAATATAGACGTGTTGAGTTACATCCCTAACCTCACTTCAAACATTTTAACCAACTGTATAAAGGGATTACAATGTTTTTAAGAACCTACCCAGGTTTGGTCACTTCTGGAAAAGGGAATTTCCTTATATAAATAAATGATTTAATCTACTTCAACATCTCCCAAAATTCACACAAAAGAAGATTTGAAACCAAAGGAAATTAGGTAATTCAATTTTCCATGCTTGTGACAGAAACAAATGTTGTTTTGATGATATTAATAGATGTCATGCCCAGAGCAGAACCTATGCCCAGTGCCTATCTATACAACCAGTGTAAGCCATTGGACCTGGAAACAAACAGACATGGTCACAGCCAATCATGAAGTATCAGACACCACAGGTCTCGCCTTTTACGTTTCTCAGACTATTTATATCTCCCAAAAGGCCCATTATTTTGTCTGAAAGCTAAACTCAACTAATTTATCCTTTCCTCTGAAACTAAAGGAGGGCATTAATGCTTTCAGTGGTCACTGCAGCATACAAATAAATGGAGTCAGTTTATCATCATTACTTAGGATATTTCAGTTTTTGTTTTCTTTAGATTTCCTTAAGAAAATAAGACATAACATGAAAGGAATAAGATACTGATTCAAAAGCTTAAAAATAGATAAGAACGCATTAGATGTATCCTCACATTTCAACATCTGTGCTTACACGACTGTGGAGTGACAGTTGAATTACAGAAACCCTGAATAATGTAATCAGTTATGTTTTCAAAACACTTGGTGATTACTTTTAAGTGTGTTGGTGAAAAAAAAACAGAAATACTTCTTGACACCTTTCTGTTTTCTAAATTACATTGAGTTTAACATTGAAAAGACGAATCATTTTACTAAATAAATGATGACTGTGTTACTGAGTTTGGTCTTCTGATGCGTTTTGAATTGAAGGTAATTCCCAATTAACGGACCGTGATTTGATTACAGCACCGAATTCGGGTTACGCTTAGAAAGCCGTATCTCTCTGTTTTCCACTGTTTGACCAACCTTATAACGTAACACACTTCACGAAAAAAGAAAACCTAAAATAATAGGCGTCTTTAACACCAACTGCATACAATCTCCTTTAAAAGACAATAACTCAAAATATTCCCGACAGAGAGTTAAGGTGGACCACTATTTTCCTTTCAATGGCTGTGGAAAGAGGAAGCAGCTCCACACTCAGTCAACTAATTATTCCAGAAGATCTCACTTAAATGGCAACAGGGCTGTTTGATGCGTCACTAAGACCAATCTCTATCCACTAATGCAGAGCTAATGCAAGGAACAGGGGCTTGTTTTTATTACCGCGTGTTCGGGTGTTTGGACAAACTCTCGATTTACAAAAGCCACGTTGACAGGTCCTCTCATTGAGCCAAGCCCCCACAGAGGTCCAAACACCCGCTAATGTAACCGGCGAGGACCTCATACCCAGGCCCGTACGAGGCTCGCCGTGACAGCAAGGTAAGAAATGGAGGACGGGTGTAAAGTCACTCAAATGGAATGGCTGATTAGTTCACACTGCCCTGCAAATGGGGAGTTTACTATAACCCTGTGGTCTGGAAGATATACACAGACGGGGCCTTCTCCAGCTCTGGCTAATCCTAAGAGGCTCCGTTGTGTATCTCACGCACCGGAGAGAGTTTTGATGAATCGCGGGACCTCTGACCCTCATGACTGATGACAACAGAGGGAGAAATGCAGCCAGAGGATCTCCGTAGTCTTGTTTCTGCAGGCCTGGTCCAGGGTTGGTTCACTGGTAATCCGTGCATCATCTGATACACTAATGCATTCTACACAAAATCATGTATCTAGGATATACAACAAACCCCTCCACAAGGGGAAAGAGGTTGATACGATATGTGTAACTGATCAAATAAGATGAAAAAGATATAGTTTTGCCACTAGCTTATTAAAGCATGAATGTATTATTTGAATATTCATCAAATGAGCACCTGTGTTGTTTTTGTACATACATGAAGTATACTCCGTCTGGCATTCTGTCTTGATTAAAAAAATATATATTTCATTTGAATTAAATGTGAAAATACACATAGTGTATGTGGTGTTTTTACTTTGACTTAAAACATAAGGCAGATTTCCCATTAGAGAAGCATCTGCAGTGATGACTAAATTACTCCAGATTCATAACAACTACATGATTAGCATTGATAAGTTTTACTCAAATACTTTATCATATCATATGCAGCTCTTCATTTTGTCATTTTGAATTAATTTTACACAAATACATTATTATATCATATGTAGCTCTTCATTTAGTCAATTTGAATAAATTTTACCCAAATACATTATTATATCATACGTAGCTCTTCATTTAGTCATTTGGAATTCAAGACCTGTTACTTTGAAATAAACAACGCAAACAAATGCTCCTGTTGTTTCTAATAGGTGAAACCCTTTTGTGGTCGTTATGGTACTGAATTACACTTCATCATGTATTTAGTTTTGTATTTAGGGCCTTGGCTTATGTGCGATTGTACAGCCTTGTAATTTATTGGAAACATGAAATCGTTGTGTCATGGAACAAAAAAGGATTTGTGAAAATCAAGAGGGAAATACATTCAAATACACAATTTCACTCTTTACTTCATCCCAGATATCAATGGAAAAAGGCATTTTCTCTTATGTCAATAACTCAAATATGAGATAATAGATTGGTAATCAATATTTTACTCTCTCTCTTTCTCTCTCTCACTATCTCATTCTCTCTCATTCTCTCTCATTCTCTCATTCTCTCTCTCATACTCTCTCTCTTTCTCATTCTCTCTCTCTCTCATTCTCTCTCATTCTCTCTCATTCTCTCTCATTCTCTCTCATTCTCTCATTCTCTCTCTCATACTCTCTCTCTTTCTCATTCTCTCTCTCTCTCATTCTCTCTC
>JACXGK010004426.1:0-38369 GCA_016801125.1 Novumbra hubbsi
AGGGTAACAGGGTTTCACAGAGGCAGGCAGGCTCGTGGTCGGTGGGTAGGCGAAGGTCAAGGGTAACAGGGTTTCACAGAGGCAGGCAGGCTCGTGGTCGGTGGGTAGGCGAAGGTCAAGGGTAACAGGGTTTCACAGAGGCAGGCAGGCTCGTGGTCGGTGGGTAGGCGAAGGTCAAGGGTAACAGGGTTTCACAGAGACAGGCTTGTAATTAGAACAGGGAACACTGTTAACGACTACACGGGCCAGACCATCTGCACTGCCAGAACACAGAACAGCAATTCAATACACAGAGGGCTAATAGGGACCCGGGACCACCTGGTGGAGCGGGGGTGTGGAGACAACACAACAGGTGACACACATCAGGGCCTGACAGACTATTTACTTTGCTTACACTCTCCCTGGCGCTTTATCTTTCTATATGGATTCACGCTGATTGGGAACATGAAACACGAAAAAAGCACCAAAGCCACACTGCATTCATGTCAAATGTTATGTTAAATCAGTGCAGATGAATACGAGATTAGTGGTGGAAGCCACTTCACGCCATTAAGAAAGCCCCACCAGAATATGCATGGTAACGCCTTTCAGTGACTACAGGTTGTTTGTCTTGAGCAACCGCTTTATTTACCCAAAGTGATGAAATTACAAAAGAACAATCAGCATTTCCCTTCTGTCGGTTGTTATGGCTGCTTCTAACAATGCATTCTGACGAAGGTCGTCACTGAGAAACTTCAAAAAAAAAAAAATCATTTTTATTTGAGTTCCTTTGATTTAGGCTTTTTTTCTCAACATCAGTTTGGGGTGGTTGATGCACTACTGTCCTTCTGTTGTGTGTGTATGTGTGTGTGCGTGTGTGTATGTGTGTTTGCGTGTGTCTATGGGTGTGTGTGTGTGCATGTGTGCTCATGGTGTGATCACAAGCTCCTCTGTTCCTGTGAAACATGCTGCGAACGTGTCTCCAACTCTGCTGTCACCTTTCTCCTCTTCTCCACTACTTTCTTTGCTAACAACTTCATTCAACCTTTTCCTCCCCTTTCTCCACTTTTTTCTTGCTCCTTTTTTAGAGTCCATTCTTCATTTCTCCTCCCCAGCCATGTAGGATGCTTCAGGCATAATCCAGATGGAAGTCAGTGGGTTTGGGTTACTGTAACTGAAGTGTTTCTGTGTCACTGAGATGTGCCAGAAAGGTCCATCTTCGCGCATCTATACCCAGCCATGATGGCCTCTGCTTGGGGGAACTTGAGCACTTCTATTTATTCTCCCCCTGGATCTGCCGATCAATAGTCCCACAGAGTACATTAATTTAATTATACCTTAATGGAAGCATAGACTTTACACTCTCTTCAAATCCCCCCAAGGGACTCCATGAGGCCCAGGGACAATTGTGTTCTCCCAAATGGCACCATGTACCCTACATTGTAAGTGCACTACTTTTGATCAGGGTTCAATAGCAAATAGGTATCTATTTGTGACTAAGCCTTCACACAACAATGTGACTGCAGTCATAAAAAGTAAGCTATTGTTGGTTAGAGAGAAAGCCAGGTTGATTGGATCATGTAGCATCTCTGTTGACAGAAGGAGGAGGTTCTGACTAAGGTGTTGAACAGCCAATTGGGGGGAGTTAACACTGACTTAAGCTGGCAGCGGTCCAGACCAACACTGCTATATACTGTAGCTGCTACTAATGTAGTACAGTACATACACACAGTACATACTGTATGCAACGCATCTATTAATTGTCTCTTTTAACTGATATACCTACAGTATGTAGCTTATCCACCAGCTCTGTCCTCTTAGAAACCTGTCACATTCTTTGTCCATTATTCACTTTCTCCTTCATATATAGGCTGTGGAGCAACATGGTCACAGAGAGGCCAGAAGTACAGGACATCTCAGATGAGACCATAAATGATTGATGTGACATGGAGCAGATTGGTAACAAGGCCTCTTTTGTCTACACAAAGGAAACAGATGTACCTGCTGAAGAGAAAGCTGAATGTTTTATAAACCCTGTTAGCTCAGGTTACAGGTTGATATGTGAATGAATGATTTAATAAATTATTAATGTTGTATTTAATTATGAGAAAAGGACATGATACTTACAATGGCTGCTTTTTTAGACTAATTCACTATGAAGGATAATATCAATAACCTTCTAGATAAAAACAATAAATATATCCTAAATATATATGTATGTATATATATATATATATATATATATATATATATATAGATTGATAGATGCATGCATGTGCATTTCTGAGAAGAGCTCTGATTAGCTAATTACTTAAAACAGCTGCAAAGGTTTACTAAGTATGTTAATGTATGCACTAAATACTGGTCGGGGCTAATTTTGCACGAATGTGGCATGGAGGCAATCAGCCTGTGACATAGAGGTGTTAAGGAAGTCCAGATTACTTTGATAGCAGCCTTCAGGTCGTCTGTGTTGTTGGGTCTAGTGTATCTCATTCTCCTCTTGACAATGCCCAATAGATTATTTTGGGGTTTAGGTCAGGCGAGTTGGGTTGCAAATGAAAAATAATTTTTGCATTTGCAAACGAAATGAGAAATTGTAATTAATCTGAAAAGAGCACTGAGCAACAGTCTAGTTCTTTTTCTCTTTCCCTGGCTTTGCTTCTGACTTGTCTCTGGTTCAGGAGTGGCTTGAAAATGGGAATGTGACACCAGTAGCCCATTTTCTGGACACGTCTGTGCGTGTTCAGTGTTGATGCACTGACTCTAGCCTCAGTCCACTCTCACACACTTGTGAAGCTCCCCCAAGTTTTTGAATCGGCTTTGTCATCTGGACTACTGTCAAGTCTCCAGTCTTCCCTATGGATGTGTGTGGGTAAACAATAATTAATTAAATGAAATAGTAGCCCTAACCCTATTTTACTAATGTGTGTTAACTGGATTTACCCCACACTACATACCAAAATGGGAGGTAAAATGGAAAGGAATACTACAATCTGCCAGGTAAGATGCTGTTATTCTTTTTTTTATCATTTTCACTACTGTACTTATTCCAACGAATTTGATATTTTTTGTCGGGAATGCATTGATTTGCTTGTCAAAATTAAAGAACGTTTGGAAAAAAGTATTTTTGCAGGTTGTAAGGCTGGAGTTTTTGGAATTAATGTTGGCAGTTCAGAGACCTGCATGTAATCAGCTAGACAAACAGTGAATGATGTTGCTTTTCAACAGAACTATTGTTAAGTATGTGTTCATGGGAGTGAAGTTTAGGGGGGTTAGTGTAATGGAGGCCAGTGAGTGCTGGGCAATGAGTAAAAACCTCACTCCCCAACACCTAGATAGGTGCTTTAGCAACAGATGCTTGAGCCCATGGGCTTTAGCCTCCTCGCCAGTGTGCCCGTCTCCCATCCTGAGGACCCGGGTTTGAGTCTGAGTAGGACATGTGGGGTTAGTTTATACTGGATAAACATGTCTGTAATATCCAGAATATGGTTGTGTTTACGATAAGATATATGTTCTAGTTACATACAGTTGCATCAGCTCCACCAGGCACACAAAATGCCAAAAGCATATACTTGTTTTAGCATTGTACATTCTGATCACCATTTTGTTAAGGAGCAGGTATCTACGTTTACAATCAATTCTGGAACTATTTTCTGATGTGAGGAATACAGAGGTAGTCAACCGTTTCGGATTCTAAAAGAACTCAAGTGAAAAAATCGAATTCACTCATTCTGGACTGTGCTGAGAAGATGTCTTAATTTTTATGACTTATGTATATAATTGTTAACATTAGTGATTATTACTAGTGTGTCTTTTCTACAGGTAACAAGTTCAAACAGGTGCAGTTAATACAGGTAATGAGTGGAGAACAGGAGGGCTTCTGTGAGAACAGGTCTGTGAGAGACGGAATTCTTACTGGTTGGTAGGTGATCAAATACTTATGTCATGCAATAAAATGCAAATTAATTACTTAATTGTTTTTTTTTTATTCCGTCTCTCACAGTTGAAGTGTACATATGATAAACATTGCAGACCTCTACATGCTTTGTAAGTAGGAAAACCTGCAGAATCTGCAGTGTATCAAATACTTGTTCTCCCCACTGTAAGTAGTTGAGCTACGCTGAAAGTTCCCTTTATGTCTGAAAGGCCTCACACAGCAGTCTATAGCTGTGCTAGTTTAGCCTATTTTCATTATCATTATTTCCTTATTATCTGTGTCATTTTTTGTTGTGATTCTTCTTTGACATTTCCACATTGAAGGATACCTTAAATAATCGTAATACCAATCATGTTTTGGTAGGAAGTGTAGAAAAAAGCGGGTTGATATAAACACTTTGGAAAAGAAGACTGGAAACGTGTGAGGAACCATAGGATTTTTGTTGTCCTCGAGTACAGTGTTTCCCTATCCTGGTCCTATGGACCCAAAGGGGTGTTTGTTTTTTGTATTTACCTGCAATAAAATCCCACCTGATTCAAATTAAAAGCCTGATGACAGGTTGATTATGTCAATCAAATGTACATATGGTAGGGCAATACTATACTACATAGGTGTGTGAGTGCTAAGGCTGGACCCAAACCAAGCTCGCTTTTGGGTCCAAATGCCCATATGACATAATGGGACATAATGATCTAGTCTAAAGTAGGGCGATCAATGTATCTTTAAGATTTTACTGGTTTTCCCTTTATTCCATCATTGCCAGCCTCATCCCTGATCTATTTGTAGCATCATATCAATTTGACAAACATGTTGCTTGGCCTGACAGAGCAAAGCAGTGGAAATTAGTAACAAGATGAAACAAGGCTGGTCGTCCCACCATTGCTTTTACATCAAAAAAGGTATGTCATTTAGGAACTATTGCTACGTAACACTAGTTTAAGTGGTAACTGTTGCTTGAAGCAGTTTAACCTGTATTTATTGTTTGTCCCTGTCCCTACATCCCAGAAGATCTGCAGAATTACTTTCTTGGCATCGAATCAGCAATTGTCTTCGCTGCTGTCCAACTCTACTAGCTTATCTCAATAATTCACATCTTATGAATAAGGCACATTACCAGAGCCAGTGGGGGGTATTTTTGTACCTAACGCTTGAATTAGTCATGGCTTTACAATGGCAAACATCCAATTTTCATACCTTATGACTACTTTGTGTAAAAGAAATGCAATAACATGCACTGACTGTAGTCGTTCATAGGTGACCAGGCTATAGCTGTGCTAGTTTCGCCTATTTTCAATCCGCGTCATGTGTGTTCTCTCACACGTCATTTGAGGAACTTGCACGGAGGTCCCTCTGACCTCGATGAAAAATAATGGTGTTTCATATTTAATTCATTTACAATCTCTGCGGCTCCACTCTCACGCGCATGTACTCTGTACATTGTAGTCTGAAATCAATCTCACCAGAGCACGACAGCTCAAACTGAAATCTTACTTTCACTTCTAATTTCAACCTTAAATCTAGAAAAGATATTAAGGTCCGATGGCCTAGCTTTGCGTAAGGACGAAGCAAAGAGTTGGCAGCCAGGCAAGGAATAACGCAGAGTTCAGCACCATGGACAGCGCATATGGTCCCTGATTCTGAAGGCTTATCAAACGAGTGAACTCTCTACCACGCAGTGTGCGTGTGTAAGTGTGTAAGCGTGTACACACGTAAAATGCGAAGCAAGCTATATGCGCGTGCTTTCTTCACCCATTAAATGTATTTTCTAGTTACACATAAGCAATTTAAACCACATCAAACGACTGCGTATATTTTGAACCCACGCGTTGTCAGCGATCACTACGCCTCATGGGGTCCTGCATCTGTCAAAGAAGACTTTTAGTTAATAGTTTTAATACTGTCAACATTGGGGACATGTAGGTTATTATCTAATTAACAATGTGTGATCATATTGTTTGCAGTCAAATTGAAAATGAAACGTGTAGCATACAGTCACATAATAATCTAAAATACCTTTGCCCAGGACTCCGTGTTTATTGGGCAGTTCGAGCGTGACACCACACAATGCGCTGGCTGTCCGCTTGTCTGATTATATAAAGGAATTTCACTTGATTCTGTACCATGCAGTCTTCTTTCCCGCAGTTCCAACTTGTGTTTATATACGGGTACGTGCGCGAGCGCGAATTCTGCATATTTTATTTTAAATATTACATAATGAGAGACGACTATGTGACAGTATAACCGCAAACTATAATTTCCCAGTCGTGTCCATGTCTTATTCTTCCCCAACTAAAGCACACTCCATGTAGCCTACTAAAGAAAATAATGAGAAAGCAATGGCATTGGCAGAATCGCGTCGACCCAAAACCAAAGGGAATTATCGAAAATGTCCTGAAGTGCACGTGAGTTGGAGCAGTTTACTCAAGCCTAATCACCAACCGTTTCCCACTTCACTTACAACCCCAGTATCGTGAGACGCAGGTCAGGACGTCGGTCGTCTCTCGACGTTACCAAACCTTTCCGAACTCTCTCGATAACCGCGTATCGACTGCAAGACAGAGGTTTGACGCGCAATCCCAACGAATTGACAGGATCCCACTGTTATTAATCAGCTCTGAAATACACCAAAGTTCACATTAAATGTGAAAGAGGTTCAAAGTCTTTCGGATAAGCATTGAACGTAACTGTTATTGCTGAAAGGAACTGTAGTTACAGTTGTTTTTGTTTGGTCTGTGATGCTTTCTACATTTTCTCCAGATGTGAAAGAACACATCTGGAGAAGAAACTAAAGGCTCAAATGAATGAACCTCCTTAGAACATTTCAAAATATTTATTTTCCTACAATTTGATAGCACACGGGATTGGACACGTTCTGAATGTTTTCAGTAAAGCACAGAAAACCAATCCATTCTATTTTGCAGAAATAATAAAAAGGAATGCATTTAATTTAAACTCGACAATTGTACTCGGACTAGAAGTACACCTTTCATAAGAAGATCTACAATGCGCCTAACGTGACGGAGGTAAAATGAAATGTTACCATCTGATGTCATAAAACGGAATGTATTTTAACCTGCTATGTTTGGGATTTTTAATGGTATTTTTTACTTTTTACCAACTTGGATGTAAAATAGTTTGTGGCGTAAAATAACCAACCCACAACATCACATAAAGAAAATAAAAAATCTCGCTCTTTCGGAATCTTACAGCCCCGCTCTAGCCCAGCGCACATTCAGAGTCGCCAAGGCTACCGAGCCCCTCACCAGCCAGTCCAGCGAAAACCTAAATTCGATTTCTAAGTTATATTTGGGTATTTCCAACGCAAAATACAAGTAATGTATCTTCTATGCAAAATATTTAGGCATATCCTACATCTTGATTTAACCAACACAATGCCTCTGGACACATTAAGTCGTTTTTTTTCTCGTGGATATTGATTTTTCCTTTCAAGTCTTTTAGAAGCGAGTCGCGAGACGCTGCTATTGTTCAGTGAGCCTGGGCACACCTTTTTGATGCCAGCCAAGGTAAGTTTAAACATTACTTGAGACTTGTGATTGGTTATATGTATCGCCAAAGAATTCGCATATTGCACGCATCTTGAACATTGGCTTCTCAGATGAAAAGTACATCGCGTATGTGCTATTGGGAAAATGGGAATTAGAAATCAGAAAAAAGATCGTAATGTTAACTATAAATTATACGTACTGAACCGAAAGAAATTATTTGACGTATGCTGTTTTCTTCAGCTATAGCACTCAGAAACAATAATTATATGTCCCTACTTTAATGAATTGAATACAGAAAAAGCCACTAAGGAGAAATTATATCTGGGGTAAAAAACAAACAAACAACTCATAACACTTATTTGGGTGAAACCTTTGGGCTATCAACTCCTTTCTAACGCGCTATTAAAATGCTCGACATATTTGGCTACATTTTAGATATTACAATATTATAACCAATAACCTTGCTTGGCTAAATTGATCACTTAACTGATTTATCAATGTACTCTAACGCTATTAGAGTACAATGCTATATCTGGTGACGTCTTCGTTATACAGCATTGTATCCATGCATGGTCATCTTTATGTATCCATCTAAAATAATAGGTTATTACTTTGTCATAGCCCGAACCTCCAACACGGCTAGGTGATTGGTTTAACTGCGTCCCAAAATAGGGCCCAATCAGAGTTCTTTTTCTCAGGAGAACACACCTTTAGAGACAACGCCACAACTGCACGATAGATGATGGAAATGGCCAAAATTCATCACATTGCCCATTCAGTTAGCTTAACACTGTCCTTGATAATTTATAACATGGAAAGTAAAATTGGTTATTTTAATAGTGCGTTTGTAAGTCTATCTGGTATCAGATCTGTACGTGTGAAACTAATTGTAAGGCGAGTGGACATGAAAGATTCCCTGTGGCTATATTTATCACGTTTCCCAGGCTTTGGTCGAAAGCGCTGTCTGTGGTGCTGAAATGGAAAACGCTTCCGGTACAAAACTTACAGCTGTATCACTCTATGTTTGTGTTTAAAGGTTAGGCCACTTTTAAAATCAGTTGCAAATGTATTATATAAATGGTGTGTATGCACAGGCCGATGTTAAAGCGTTCGTGAGCACATACGCGTGCGGTGTAACTTATGCAGCAGGTATTAAGCTGCACGTGAGGGATATCTGTTCTAACGTTTCGTTACCAGTGACAACCTCTACATTTTCGGAATGGTTTTGTCTCCCATTCCGCAATTCCTGGTCCGACCAAACGCGCCGGATTGGTCTTCCATCTTCAGCGGAGTCTGATACCAGCTGACTGGCCGCCCCCGCTCCTCGTTCCCTAAATGATGTGCATCTTCACAGACAAAGCAGCAATACAACACCCGTCACGGCAGGAAACACTTGATGCAAGCCTATGGCTTGTTATTGATGTGGAGATTTTCTCAGCTCTAGTTCTGTTTGAACTTTAAAACTGAAAGGAATCATCGATTCAGGTGCACTTTGGCTGGATTTGACAGATCATGTTAGTGATGTGCAATTTCAGCGTTATGAAAGTTAGATTTGAACGCAAAATCTAAAATTGTAAACAATCTGAAACTATATATACTTCGAGGAAGTTGGACAACCACAGGCACACGTACATTACCGCCACACCTAGGCTACACCACAACTGCTGTTAACCATGCTTATTTTTATCGAACAATTCTGCAAATTGTTAATACAATAAGCCGTTGTATCACTTGGACGGTGTAAAGGCTGTATACTGTACAAACCAATGCAAATTAACTTGAAACAAACAAGAAAACATGGCAGTTAGATGAAACGGACAAGTGAAAATGAACGAAGCTAATTCTCCAACGTAAAATACATCTCTGCATACCTAACCCCTTCCTACGATAATTTCTGTTTTCGTCTTCGTGGAAAGGCGCGTGAAGCAGCCGACGTAAACGAGTAACGATGGAATTTTTTAGATGTTTTTTATCACAAACTTGTATCTGGTTGAGAGATGGAGACTAAAGCAAAACCACTATTTCAGGAGACTGCTGTGCCCACGTTTATTGCAAATAGAACTGTTGTCAGTTATTTCCGGGTGACCGGAAAATCACTACAACAGGTCTACTGCGCACAGACTTGAAATCACGTTTTAAATGTACGTGTAAAAAATCTATGTAAAATCTGTGGGCGGATATTTTATACTTAGTTTTAGGGAAATTCTTCTTTCTACAGTTCACCGTAACAGGTATTAATTGTTGTTGTTTTTCAACATTTAATCATGTAATGTAGAAGAATTTTGCAAATGTACTCCAATCTCATTAAGAAAGGAGCTTGCACAGCGTTGTGTAGTTTCAAGACAGTATAACAAATGCATGTGACCAAACATTAACGGTTGGGGGTGAAGAGTTACAGTAATCTCGCGAGTCCACACCTCCAAATCTCATCTAGCATTTTTGGAGGTCTGCAGACTTCTGCGGTATTGAAGCCACAAGCCCATAATTAAGAATAAGAATTTTCTGGTACTTTTGTTAATGGTGTGGTATATGTGAATTATGCTTCTTTAAAATGATTAGCCTACTGCTTCACCTGAGTCATCACACCTGTTATATCCTCTACAACTCAATGTTAAGTCCGGTCGGGCTAACCTTGATAACTATTATGTTTGTACTTGACAGATGATTATGGTTCACCACAAACACCACAAGCACATGTGCTGATATTTTGGGCTATCCCCAAATATCCTGCTATGGTTGGCTTATAGCTGAACCAAATTTGGCTGGATAGTGATAAGGTTCATGAAATATCATTTCTGGCGAAGGCCTGTTGGAATGAATATGTAAATGTATTGCCTGTTTGTGGTTAACCATATTCTTCTGTCAAGAACAAACATAAAAGCATGACCAGACTTCACATTTATACAGGCATGTACATTTTTTAAATGATCTGTGATTCGAGAAAATAGAAAGCTCTTTTCAGCTGCCAGGACACATCTCTGAGTTACTAAAAGTTTAAGTCATGTTTGCTCTAAACAGTGCTATTGGTTCCTCTCCGGATATATTTATTAACAATTATTCAATTCACAACATATTAAACTAAATGCATCATTTGTAAATACGGTTCTGCAAAGCCTGAAATTGATAGGAGTTACCCTTTCAGCATAGCTTTTGGCAAATAATAGTTTGTCCAAATGATGGAACCTCTAAAACCAGGAACTACTGTTTGTTTTCGCATGAGTCTCTGTGAGTCTAAGGATTCCTGCTGTTTACACACACAAGGGATTAGCCTACCTCAATGCCAAAAGTCATTAGCCTACCTCAATGCCAATAGTCATTAGCCTACCTCAATGCCAATAGTCATTAGCCTACCTCAATGTCAATAGTCATTAGCCTACCTCAATGCCAATAATCCCCACTGGGCCTGGGGCCCTTTTTAAGGTCAACCACATAATGAACTTTAACAAGTACCAAGATTTTTTTCTCTCAAACATTGTAGCCGCTGGCAGTGTGCAGAAGCTTGGACTTAAGCAACTCTCCTAGCAAGACCATTACTTCTAGCGCACTAAATCCACAAAATAATTGCTATTTGAATACAAAATCAACAATTTGGCAAGGTCATTCATAGTCTGTGAACTTGAAATCATTTAAATACTTGTTGGTTGTTAGATTTGAAAAGGGCAGACAAAACATTGGATTCTGCAAAGATCCTTTACAAGGTCTGTTATCTGAAAAAGAGCTTTCAGAAAAACTCTCAGTGCTCTTTCACTCCTCAAAACAGGTGCGATTTTGTATGACTATTAGCATGAAATACAATAATTATTTAAAAATGTTAAGCTCATCACATCGCTCCGTATGTAAATGATTTATTGTACAAAGTGCTTTTTTTCTTTTTATTATTATTTTTCTTTACTTCACTCTAAATGCTAGTACAGCGCTCATGTAACTTCTCAGATTGCAGGAGTGAACATCCCAGATCAGTTTAGACATTTAGATTCCAAATGAAGGAGCAGCGCAGGGGTCCGGAACCCAATGTAACACAGGCCCTGGTCTCATATAGATGTATGCTAGTCAATGAGAATAACCCTTGACATCAATGTCTGACCTAGACCATGCTGTTATTGGCGATTGGTTGGGTGCGTGCTGTTGCTCTATAACACCTGTGTATAATGAAGTGTCTAGGAGGTGGGTTGTGGCAGGTTGAAGTTGTGTTACCTGAACTCTGAACCCTAAAGCAAACATTCAATAGGGCCGTGAGCGATAGTTGCCCGACAGGGCCCTTGAGTTAAAGAGGTGTGTGTCTGTGTGTCGGTCTGTCGCTTTGTGTGTGTGTTGTTGGTACCTGCCCCCGATGTGTGCTTTGTGTAAAAGTGCAATTTTGTCAATACGCTTTCATGGAACAGAATATATTAACCTTCTGAATGGAAGGCTGGTGTTAAGAGATGGGATGTAGTCTGTGTGATGTTAGTTTCCATTCATACATGCCTTTGAAATGCTCTGTTTGGGTTAGCAATGTGGTACTGTGACATGAAACAAATGAAGGAAAATGGGAGGCGCTTAGAATGATCAATCATTCAATGCTAGAATGACAAATGTTTTCTTTTGGTGTGCCCGATTTCACGCACAAACAAACACAAAGCCCCATATTCACGCACGGACATTCACACACACACTGTAATTGGTCTTCCGCAGATAGCTATGTTAGCGCCGTCCCTGCTGGCTGCCTCCACACTGGAGGGATCCTAATGTTGTGCTCTACAGGGCACCAGCCAGGGCATTTAGGCCACTTCGAGCCGCATGCACACAATACACTAAAAGTTATGGTGAGTGGCAGAGACGGAGAGAGGGAGAGGGGGAGAGAGAGGAGAGGGAAAGAGGGAGAGGCACGAAAGGAGGGGTATACGGAAGAGTGAGAGAGGAGAAGAGAAGGGGTGGAGAGAGACCTACGCTGGGAGAGAGATAGAAAGAGAGGAGGGGTAAACGGAAGAGTGAGAGAGGAGAAGAGAAGGGGTGTAGAGAGGCCTGCGCTGGGAGAGAGATAGAAACAGAGGAGGGGTGTACGGAAGAGTGAGAGAGGAGAAGAGAAGGGGTAGAGAGAGGCCTACGCTGGGAGAGAGATACAAAGAGAGAAGTGTGTGGTGTGGGAGAAACATTGAGAGAGTGAGGGGTTGTGACGACGGCGCCTACTGAATCACTCGGTTCAGCCTAACGACGGGTTCATGCCCGGCAACTGGAGAGCAACAACGGGCCAGTGAGTGCCCTGAGGGAACTCTGCGAAGGCCAGGCCTGGTGTAGATAAAGAGGGAGGGACGAGGCGAGGCTACGTCGATGGAGAGAGAGTGGACAGAGAGAGCGATACGAGACCATACCGTGAAGGCAGAGAGAGACGAGAGGCAGCCGGAGATGCACAGAGAACAGAGCGAGGCTAGGAGGCTCCACCGAGGCAGCTGTCAATATTATATGATGAAGAGCCAAGTAAAAAGGAGATATGTGGTAAAACACGAGAGGAAGGGAAGAGGAGGGAACAGTAGCTGGCTAGGGTGATTTCCACCATAGCTGTGAGGAAGAGGCTGAGTTGGAAGCATTAGAGGCCACGGAAAGGCCACTCTCTATTCAGGCAGGTGTCCTCACAACAGCCCTTCACCACCCAGCAGTATCCTCTGCTAGAAAAAAGAAAAACATGACTCACTCCCTCCCAACCTACCACCAGGCTAGGCTGTTGAGTCATAGCCGATGCGCGCGTGTGTGTGTGTGTGTGTGTGTGTGTAGGTGCATGTGTGTTGGATGTAGCATAAGTGTCATCAGAGGCGGAAATGGCCCCAGGTTAAACATTGCTAATGTTGGTGTTAATGGGATGTATTAGTAAGAAAAGTATCTGATAGAGACGGAGGCTAAACAGAACATTACAAGGCCATGTGTCCTCTGACTGGTCTCTCCTACCAAGGGGCTGCTATGTGCTGTTATTAGAAAATCTGCTTCGGTAGTTTAAAAGAATACAGTTGTTGTCTCGCACAGCAGCATTGCTTCAAGAACGATTGACACATTTTGGAGACGCGACAATCATTTTGTTTCCATATGCAAAGCTTAATCATGGCCCAGATGAAATATTCCAAAGAACAGGCCTGGTACAATAAATATATCACCAGCAATTCAATTTAATGTCCAGAATTTATTAGCAGTGTAATTAAATTATTTTATATTATATGGTGCATTGGACTGGAAATTCTGCAATTCATTTAATTTCATAGGGCACTCATTTATGAGACGAGAATGAATCAGGTTTCATATCTCTCAATGATCTAGATGTGAATCAAACCGTTGAAGCATATTAGCTCAAATGTCACGTATTAGCTCAAATGTGTGTGGGTGTGTTTGTGTGTGTCGATGTGTGTATGACAAATATAGGAGGTAATCGTCACAAATTACATGTTTGTGCAAGTGGGCAAAATGTCCCTTTATACACTACCATTAAAAAGTCTGGGGTCACTGAGATGTCCTTGTTTTCGAAAGAAAAGCACATTTTATTTGTCCATAAAATAGTATCAAATTTATCAGAAATACTGTACACCAGAGTCAATGAGGAGTACTGATATGTTATACTGTATACATTTTAACATAAAGATTGGAACCACATTTGTTCTATAATTACAAAATACAATGAAGCCTTTTCCTTACCTTAAACATCAACACAAACCTATTTGTATGTAGAGCCAAAGTAGTTCAGTATTCTTAGCTGTATTTGTTTGTTTTGATTTTCCAGATGCATGAACCTTAACTATTCTGAGTAAATACTTACTATCTAAGATTCATTCGTAACCTTAGCCATTTGTTATGAATATCTAACTCTATTATTTATATGTAAACTTAATCAGAACCATTCAGAATGAATACCTAAATCTAAGGTTAATATTATCCATACAACATGTATAGTTCAAAATACTTCCAGTAGCGAGGGCATCCATTTTTATCCGTTTCTTTTTTATCATGGCCCGTTTCTTTTTTATCATGGCTGCAAACCTGACTTTGTAAACAACAAGCTCTACGTACTGAACAACACATGCATTTATTTTTTACAAGAACCTTAACATTTTAGTACCCAAAACAAACTGTGCCTGGGCAAAGGTTACGCTATTATTCCCAGTACTGTTAATTCTTTAAGTTTACATTTTAGTCATTCAGCAGAACTTTTTTTATCCATAGCGATTCACAAGAAACGAAATCCTTCTTCCCTTATCCCTTCCAGGACAAACGTGAAATAGTGATGTCAGACGGTGAGATCCGTTAGGGCGTCACCTCTCATCCCGTTTCTCTCAACCCCTCTGGTGATAATGGCCTGTTTGTCTGCTCCCGCCCTCATAATGCCTGCTATTTACCCACAGCCCTCTGTACTCTGTGTGCCTCACGTGTGTATTCTCACACAGGGATTATGAACCAGGTGTTCTCACACAGGGATTATGAACCAGGTGTTCTCACACAAGGATTATGAACCAGGTGTTCTCACACAGGGATTATGAACCAGGTGTTCTCACACAGGGATTATGAACCAGGTGTTCTCACACAGGGATTATGAACCAGGTGTTCTCACACAGGGATTATGAACCAGGCGTTCTCACACAGGTGACTGTTGCACCCTATCCCCATGGACATCGTAGTGTGTCTGTTCTGACAGCATGACATCTGAACACGTGACACACAGCAGGGCAGGGATTGGGGTTTTCCTCTGCGTCTGGTACTTTTCCACTATGGGGTCAGGCTATGCCTCACTCTTTCCTTGCATGCTTTCAATCCCTGACTCCAATAGCGGTATTTACACGGTACGGCCTGATCTTGGTACCGAAACCAATAGCCTAACCCATAAGGGAGTGGAGAATCACTTTATATAAACTAATGTAATGGTTTGGAATCATTTATATAAATCATTTATATTTAAAGGCTCATAAATCGTAAACTAATCATGCTCCCGTAGCCAGGAGATGAACCAGTATCTGACAGGAAGACGCCATAAAATGACGAGGGGCCTCCTATGTACCCAGTAAATTTGTCACTTCAGATTAGACAGCACTGCTGCTCTTATAATGACAGAAAAGGTTTGTTACTTGCCAATTAAGGAGTGCTACTGAGAAACTCTCCTTATTTACTGCTGCTCTGTAAAAGGTGTCAATAAAATTATAACTCAGAAAAAACAAATATTGTCTGCCGAAAAAAAAATCAATTGTCTGCCTGTAGATTTTATTTACAGAGAATCATATTTGGAAATACGCACGGCACCCTGTGTACCAGCAACATCCATTTAGAGATTTCTTTTCATAAAACTCATTTTGATTGAGTAACCTAAGTATGTGGACAGCTAGCTTCTGGGCAGGTGGAGGCCTGTCATCTTGTTATCACCTCCTCCGGCTCCGATAGCAACCAGCATGATAAAATGTAGTGTTCGTATTAGTCCCATTCGGCTCCATGCGATTGTCACCAGCTGGATCACGTCGAGATTGCTGTAACTACAACAGGTCCCCCGGAGAACATCTGGTGGCCGTTTAGACGGCGTACCTAAAGTGACTTCAGTGTCATGGACATGCCAACCGGGTCCCATGTTGGTGGCAGTTTGACAGGTGATGGGACGAAAGAATACCCATCATAACACCGCAAGATCTGCAGGCCCCTGGAGACTCTGTGACAGCATAGTGTCACAGCCCGAAACACAGCCCTAAGCCCTATGTAGTGCCCGACTTACTGGTCAAATGCTGTGAACAGTTAAGGGAGTAGGGTGCCACGTCGGATGCGACCAGTGAAGGCACAGATCCAGGCTCAGAGCAAGCACACTGTACTAGGGACATTGTTTACAAAAAGTAGCCCATAGCTTTACATAAAGAAAAAAAGATATCTGAATACTTATATTTTACCACAAAGCAGTGATTGGACAGAAGTGCCAAATGATGATGATGTCATTTTGTTGCAGCTGGAATACGTATCTGTGTATGAGGGAAACTCTTGTCTTGAATGTAAATATTTATCCCCCAAAAATGTCTAAAGACTGCGTGTGTGTGTGTCTGTTTTTCTATGCATATCCACACCGGTAGTCAGAGCATGGTGGAGCACTCTGTAACAGGATCTATATGCATGTCCACACCGGTAGTCAGAGCATGGTGGAGCTCTCTGTAACAGGATCTATCAGCTTCAGAGCTGACATTTCTAAACGCCAGAGACCCAGGCTAACCAGCGTTAGCCCTGGGGACAACCTCACTGTGTCTTCCTTCTGACCATGAGCTTGGGGGTGCTGTGTGCGTGCATGTGTGCGTGGGTGCGTGCTTACACTTACTTGTACTTTTCCTAGTCTTCCCACAGTGTAGCGGCTGTAGATGAGTGTTCACGGTCAGCATCAAGTCACAAATCACCCTCTGTTTCTGATACAACAAAAGCAGGGTTTGAGATGAAGCACTCCGCTCTCATGACAGTACCGGTCAGACTAGAATAATAAAACACGTGAAGAAGAAAACAAAGATTTGGAGGGATTTAACACTCTGATACTAAACCTGTTTTCGTTATCGCACATTGACTTCTAGAACTGACTCGTCAGATGCCATAAATTCATATATTCTTGTTTTTTGCTACTTGTTTTGGATGATTTGATTTCCCTGACACAGATTAAACCTACACACATCTTAAAAAGCCAACTCAAAGAACACCACTTTGGACTTTATGTGGAATCCAGTGCTGTTTGCCGTGTAATTGACCTTTGAATAATGACCTCGTATCAGTCTAATAGTCAAATAATGCGATGAACACAGGCTATCCTACTGTTTGTCTTAATGTGAGCTGTGCCCTGTGCAGGCATTGTTAAAATCTGTCTTCATTTGAACGTTGCAGCCATTGCAAGGCCTGCCAGGGGTCATGTCCTACGCTCCGCTGGGCGTTTAGCTGCTGTGGCTCTCATCAGATCAGTGTGCGATATGGCTTGTTCGGTCTGGGCATAGTAGCATGTGCTCCCTGTGATGCTGAGCCTCCCTGATATGGCACATTAAACCATGGGTGTGCCCGCTGCTCTCACCATATGAGGAATTCCATGTGAGGTGTTTCAGTTGTAGCGAGGTTGGGTATCGGGCAAAGGAGAGGTTGGTATGTGGTGCAGTTGGATATAGGGTGGAGGAGAGGTTGGTATGTGGTGCAGTTGGATATAGGGTGGAGGAGAGGTTGTGTTGTAGTGTGGTTGGGTATAGGGCGGAGGATAGGTTGTAATGTAGTGTGGTTGGGTAGGGGGTGGAGGAGAGGTTGTGATGTAGTGTGGCTGGGTAGGGGGTGGAGGAAAGGTTGTGATGTAGTGTGGCTGGGTAGGGGGTGGAGGAGAGGTTGTGATGTAGTGTGGCTGGATGGGGGGCGGAGGAGAGGTTGTGATGTAGTGTGGCTGGGTAGGGGGTGGAGGAGAGGTTGTGATGTAGTGTGGCTGGGTAGGGGGTGGAGGAGAGGTTGTGATGTAGTGTGGTTGGATGGGGGGGCGGAGGAGAGGTTGTGATGTAGTGTGGCTGGATGGGGGCGGAGGAGAGGTTGGCGATCTCAGATGAGCTCGTGTCCTTCCTATTGTGGTGATGTCAACGAGGTGCCATGGTCCCGAGGCTGTGTGTTAACTGACCAGACTGTCTCATGCGGAATGAAAAGACTCAGGGCCACAGAGGACAGACTCATCGCTCTTAGTCACAGCCCAAGCTACAGAGAGACGCCTCCACCTGGGTTGAGTGTGGACGCGCTCGCACACTCACTGCTAGGACGCCAAATGTGCTGACACACTGACGCCGCTGTTCTGCTTTCCCTCAAGGATTCCAGTAATTCCATTCCCTTCAGGCCAAGTCTCTCAATTTCACCCTTTTAATAGGGCGTGCCAGTTTGAGGGTGTCTGTCTTTGTGGTGTGAAAAATGTTATTCACACACACACACGCACGCACGCACGCACGCACACACGCTGCATTATGATGGTTCAACAGGTCGTTGCTTGTTGCTGGGTGCCAAGGTTGTGCTGCTCTAGTAATTCATTTTCTACGCTGGCCGTCCATGCCTCATTTACTAATCAATCCCTCTGTTGTTTTATGAATTTAATTAGTAGACCTTTCCACTCCTCTCCGCTGCGGAAGAACTAGGAACTTCTACCTAGGGAGGCAGCACTGCAGCAAATTGGAGTCGAGGATAATGTGATGCGATGTGTATGCAGGCGTCAGGCTGATGAGACGTGTTGATGGTAGGATCACAATGAGAGTAGCATACAGGTTAGACGATAATCTCCTGGTGATGCTCCTAACACAACCTAGCTATCCTAACCCTAAGGACGTGGCCCAAAACGTATGCCTTTCCCTTTATAGTGTCCTTCTTTTGACCGGAGCGCCCTAGACATCCAAATGGTAGGCTGGACAGAGATGGTATGGCCATGGAAACACATGCTGTTGTTTACTACATTCCTCAAGTCAAAACATCCTTCTTGTGTACCAAAAACCCTTATTAGGTTAATTTTGTGTTAGGGGTGTTAGAGTAAAAAAAGCAAGTATTTTTCATAGGAAATTATTTTTTTGACTTGCAAGGACAGGAAACAACAACAATGAGTGTATATGTGTGCACAGCAGTGTGTGAGTGTGGCAACACATTATTAACTAACATGATTAAGGAACACCTGGTTTAACTGAAATTGTTTATGTAGGAAAGGTCCAATTACATATTGGATGCTTTTGCTACAGAGGATCGTCTTTATACCAGCTCCAATTCACCAGGCTGGCAGAGATACTTGACCAGATATAACAGAGGATGGTAGTCTGTCACAACACGAATGGAAACAAGTCCATACTCACAATAAAGACAGAAAAGCCATGTGAGAAAACGGTATCTTGTCATGGGATCCTGGGAATTGGATTATAGGGGCTGTTAGTCCGATTAAGGATTGATACAAGAGCATCTTATTCTCTGACTAAATATTGGGAACGAGGATCCATCAAAATCCCAGTGTGTGAAAAGTGTCCTTTTTCCAACTTCCTAGAATGTGCAGCTAACCTATTGATCTATTTACTCAGTGTGTGTCAGTGTGATTCAGGTCCGCCTATAATTCCATCATGCAGATCTTAAATGGCTTCTTGCTTAATGGTAAAGACTCATTAAGGGCCCCAACCAAACCCTGGGCAGAGGTTCTGATGCGAGAACCAAACCCTAGATGAAGGTTCCAATGCCGCGGCAGGAATCAAGCCCTAGATGGAGGTTCCGAAGCTGCCGCAGGAATTAACCCCTAGATGGTGGTTCTGATGTACTTTGGCAGTAATGTACTCGTACTATATTTACATTTGTGGTTGTTGTTCTACCTAGCTCTTTAGATGAACACACTAACTGTAAGTTGCTCTGGATAAAAGCTTCTGCAAAATCATAAACATTTCAATGCTCTTGTGAACACCAACAACATTTTCATAGAGAGACCTCTCTTATTTACCCTCTGTCTATAAGGTGTTTCATGAAATCCTTAGCTGTTTGCATATTACTAGTGCATGTAGAGACAGGTATTCTCACTACCAAACAACGGGATACGAAAACAGACAGGCCACCACAAAGTCATCCCACCTCCTGACCCATGGAGAGTTTTACTAAGGAGGAGGACCATATATGGAATTGGACCTGATGAAATCGGTTAAGAGAGAAAAGGTGTCAGATTGTGGTAAACAGTATATTAAAATACAAAGAACAAACCCAGCCACATGGAGTGTGGTTAAATTCATCCGAGCTTTCAACTAGTGGCTGAAACACCAAAGTGCCTCAATCCACTTCAAACCCGGTACACGATAACGGTGATAATGTTCAGATCTCCTCCTGAGAGCAGCATGTTATCAAAGACATTCTCTCATGCACAGATTACTTTTTGAAATGCTCTGAGCTACAAGTCAAGTGCACCAAATGTGCCGTTCTTTTATGAAAGAGAGCAAAAGACAGCCAAACGACACAAGTGTAAAACGGATGAGCCCACCACATTTACACCGACAAATAAAGAAAAGAAAGTGTAATCTTCTCACACAACGTACAGGGAACTTGGACATCTGTCCAGCTTGGCTTGATATGATTGACATTTCCCTCTCCCTGTGGTCATGAAGCTAGAGGCTACGACAGGTGGCGTTCAATTTGTGTTTGCCAAGATGCGTATCAAACAAATGGTTCTGTAGGATATGAACGATAAAATGATCCGTGGTGGTGAGAAACCTGCTAAACATAAACAGCCACACCACACTTTAGTGATCTCACTGAGCTGTACAAATTGCATTTTGCGTGTCCTGGACTGGAATTGGATTAACACTGCCAGTCGACTAACCTTTTCAACATGTTGAACACTGACGATGCCCTAATTGGGGAGTTAGCTAGAGCCTCACTCCTGGATGCAGAGGAAGAAGTTTCCTCTGGCCACTGATATTGAAGACATCTTCCCAGGATTCAGCAGGAATGGAAAACTGGACACTTTGCTACGTGCTTTCGAGTCTAAACAGACTCGTGCAACAGGACTGGAGTGACACTCCGATGGACAAGGACCGAAACGCAAACTGATGGACCTGTGACAGCCGCCTGTGTAGTTGTCTAGGTTTGACCCTTAATGGAGGATCTCAACATACGGCAGTATTAAGCAGAGACAGCTACGACAGCACTGGACTGGCCTCAGGCTACAAGGGAATCTCAATGCTATCAAAATGCTTGTATTCGTTGGAGGCGTTGTCACAATTTCACTTGAGATGGGTTTACAAGAAAACAATCTAGCCCACTACACACCATGACCCATTCTGAATTTGACACCCTGAACTAAATGGAGTCTTTTGTACAAGTGGTTTCAGTCCATAATATTATCTCACACAGTTCACACAAGCAGGGCCGGCCCTAGGCATAAGCAACAGAAATGGTCACCTGTGAGCCCCGGACCACTAGGGGAGAGTGGGGCCCCCAAAATAAAATTTTGCTCCCAAAAAAGGCTGGGGCCGGCACTGCACCCAAGGACTAGACATGACTTGTCACGTGCTAGCAACTGAGGCTAGACATGTGGTCTCAAAACTCATTCAAAAACATTATGCTGTTAGAGAAGCATGGTGTTCTGATGATAATGTGTTTTCCGGAATTGAGAATAGGTCAGATGTTGTTGTTGTTGTGGTGAAAGGGCAGAGGGAGGTGCCGATTTTGGAAGATGGCTGCACATTTAAGCATTTGATTAACCAGAGCTTTCCCTTTAAGCTGCCTAAATATCAGCTACAATTTATATTAGTGAACATCCTTGGTTATCACACAAGCTTATAGTAGTCATATCCGGGGGTTTAAGCCCTTTTCTTGGGCTGATGGTACAGGGTATTCATACTGCGAGTCTACAGGGGTTATAGCCATGTTCACAGGCTGATGGTACATGGTATTCATACTGCTAGTCTACAGGGGTTATAGCCATGTTCACAGGCTGATGGTACATGGTATTCATACTGCTAGTCTACAGGGGTTTTAGCCATGTTTACAGGCTGATGGTATATGGCATGGAGCGCGTTTCAAACATGAATTGTCCTCACATACAAATCACTGTCACAGATTTTAATGTACAATTAAGCTGTGGGCTTTAATGTTTAGTCTTTCAGAGAGCAATAGCAGGAGAAAAATAAATTGCAAAAGTTGTACAGATGGAGCGAGAAGATGAATATATCTCCCAGAGTGAGAGACAGAGAGAGAGAGAGAGAGAGAGAGAGAGAGAGAGAGGGAGAGAGGTGGGAAGTGCACACCTTGTTTGCCCGGGGCTCTGGCTCTGATGTATGCACCATGTCCAACTGAGATGACATCCAGTTCGGATCTGTCTCACCACCACCGTGTAGAGACCAGGGGGAAGGGAGTCTGAGAGAAGTTCATACCGATTGTTTGAACAAAGACAGATAGAAACCATTTGACCAAAGCAATTCGCCATTGACACGGTAACAGCGAGTGGTCTTTAAAATCTTATTCACCCCCCCCCCCCTCAACAAATGTATGAATAATATCCCATAAGCACCTTACATTGATGAGCAGGAAACAAACAAAAGTAATTTAACATGTTGCCTGAGCAACATGAAGCGCCGTAATAGTAATGATAGGTTTAACAGGCAATTAGGAGAACAGTGTGATTTGTGGTCCTCAGAGACCAATAGTTAAATAGACCAGAACAGAGCTTCTATTCCTGACACTGCGACACCCTGGGGAAGAAGCACCCAATGGATTGTAACACACTTACCCAAAAGCACAGACACACACACACACACACGCGCGCGCAGACGCTTGTTCACGTCCCACCTCTTCCTGATAGCACTATCTTCTCCCACAGAGCAACACAGCATCAATATTTACCAAGCAACAGAACCCCTGGTCTCCCAGGATAAGCAGTCCGCCTCTATGGAGAGCACCAGCTGGATGGAACAAACTACTTTGCCAAGACAGGGGTGCTTTAAAAATTCCCCACTGAAAACGCATCAAGCTCTCTGGGGTATTTCGACAGCATACAAACTTGTCCTTAAATTTGTGACAATGAAAAAATAATACAAGCATAGAGGTACGCGCGGACACACGGACGGACGGGGACGGACACACGCACACGCGCGCGCACACACACGCACACGCGCGCGCACACACACACACACACACATGCACACACTGTAGTGCAGCCTCTGAGGTTATTAAGATGACAGAATGATTTGCTTTGGCATTTTAGACTGTGGGTTCTAACAGCATAACGCTGACCCTACGGAGGAGAGCTCCACCAATCACTGTAGAGCCTGATGTCACCTGATTCCTCTGAGATGGAGGAGAGGGCCGAGGGAGGGGGACTTCTTGGAGCAAACTGAACCATCACATGACAACACACATCATTGTTGGTGACAGGACAAATATCCAGAGCTGTTCAACAAGCGTATCCTTTGATTCATTTGGACATTACATGTGCAACAGCCTGAAGAAGCATATTATTAAAACAGTTCTATAAGACCATTTTTACATAATTAGTCAAGCTATAAGAACCTACTTTAGGAGTTGTTGTTATTATGCTTTGACTAAAATGTGTCTTTCAGAGTTGATCTGATATTGTCAAAAGTCAAATATATGATGCTTGTATTTGTTTCTGTTCTACAGCCACATTCACCAGCATTTTTTTAAGTGTGTTGGTGTGAAATGGAACTGTTTGTTTGCACATCCAATATCCCCTTGAGAAACCCTCAGAGAGTGTGTGGGACAAATCTCTGTCACTGGCCCTACGTCAGGGGTGTTGTTAGGCCTGCCTTCCTGGGCTTTAGCTCTGGGTTTTTAACAAGTACTTCTGGGTGTTTTGATTCCCAAATTCCCCAAAACAAAATCAATGGCATCATCACACGCAGAATTTGTTGCACATAGATGTGTTGCACATAGATGTGTTGCACATAGATGTGTGGCACATAGATGTGTGGCACATAGATGTGGGATTGTTCTATGAGCTGACATTAACTCAGCTGGGATGTTAAGGGTTCTGGTTCTATGTACAGTGATAAGGTTCTGCGGGTGTGTGTGTGTGAGAGAGATTTTCTTCTGTAAATACTGTGCTTATGCATGAAGCTGTGTCTGTGCACATCTGCAAGTGTGTGTGCATGTGTGGTTGGTTGTCCCGTAGGGATTGTAATTAGGGTGTCCTGAGCATCTATACAGTGTTGTTCAGGGTGATTAACCAAAATGAATATTCACTAGGCCTACTTCACTATTTAGCATCCAGTCTTCTGGAGTGCCATCCAAACCCTCCTGCAACCAAAATACAATTCAACAATTGCCTTGCCTAAGAGGTTACTTTGTACAGGCCTACTGGTACTCCAGGACTGACGAGACATACACACACACACTTGCATTCCTTTCTATCATCTTACATTCTCTATACGCTAACCTTTACCACCCCTAACACCAACCTTTAACCTTGAACCTAACCCTGAACGCACCCCTTAAACCAACCCCCACACTTAAACCTTCCCCTAAACACACCCCTAACACAAACCCTTAATCTTGAACCTAAACTTGTACGCACCCCTAGGACCAACCTTTAATCTTAAACTTTACAACTAATGCCTGTAGGTAAAAAACAACCCAAGCCAAAACAAATATGTATATAATAAAACCAGGACAGTAATTGGACTGTAACACACACATTTTCTGTCTGTGTTACAGTCCAATTATAATCCACTACTTACTATTTGTTTGTGTGTGTGTGTGTATGAGAGGGGTTCTGTTGATTGTTCAACTTAATCCGATACAGTTTCTTGCTCTTCATAAACGCATGCTTGGTCAATAAGCGAAGGGTGTTTACTTCAACAGGATAGAGTAGCCTGACAGACAGAGCAGTCTGCTAATGTGTAGAATGTCAAAAGAGAGAGAGTCACCCTTGCCAGGAGAGGGAGAATGTGTGAGCACAGTGGTGCATGAAGGAGATAGTGGACAAGGAAAGGGTGAAAGGAAGTAAGGGCCAGAACATCACTAATATTATTCTGTTCTCCGCCATTCTCCTCCTTGATTTTGGGAGTGAGAGGAGAAACATGAATAGTAAAATAGAAAGGGTGAGGCTTTGAGAAGAGGAGATGGACTCAGATGAAGTAAAAAGAGGAAACCTTTGAAGATCAGCAGGTGAATCACGCTTTTGATAGATGCGGCTGCATTTCATTTGGCCTCGTGTGTGTGTGTGCGCAGGATGACAAGGGGACTGTTAGACATTCATGTCCCTGTCCACTCTGGAGACGGGTTGGTTTGAATATTAAATTAATCTTAAAGGCGAGACATGATAATTATATACAAAATTGATCCAGACCAGAGCAGGCAAGACCAGAGAGAGGGAGAGAGAGAGACAGAGAGAGAGAGAGAGGCAGACCAGATTAGTCAAACCCAGCCTTGGACCTCCAGCTGCCCCAAATGGGCTACTACTGTAACAATGACAAATGGCAGGGGCCAACCAGGGAAGTAATGTTGTGTCATGTGCAGCCTATACTGCTTTTCAAAGTGGAGGGAGATAAAGCGAAATAGCACCTTAATCCTCTCTATTGGGGAGATAAGAGCGGAGCGGCAGAGCTATCGGGGGCCAGACCCGGTGAGGAGGAAGCTGCAGGAATGGCTGCTTCAATGTGGGCATACCTGTGCACCGCCAGCCTCCTTCATCCGCTTCATTAACACAAGACAAATGAACAGAGACAATGAGGGCGGAAAAGCAAGACGTTCCTGCGTTCATGTGAATATATGGGTGGGTGTTTTGGCCCTCAAAATGCATTCTGTGTGTTTGTCTAAGGACCATATGTCTTATTGTATGCTGTTAGTCTGCATTTATTTCCAGTATCCATCAGCATGAAGCATGAGAGGGCCCCGGTGGTCCAGTCCAACACATATTCTGACCGATGGGTAAAGGCATTTGTGTTGATGATGATCTTAAATGGAGTTCGCTAATCCACAGGTCTTGAGTGGCATGACATCTTCTTAACCATCCCACTAACATTCCCTGGCTGCTTTTTATCTTCTTCTTGAAACGGCAACAGGCCACTTAAACATTTCCTTAGAAATGTAGCCCAGCTCAGTCTATTATGCTGGCATTTAAAAATGTATGCAGTTTAGCGGTGAAACGGCAGGACCATGAAAACAGTTCAGGTTGGGCAGAAAGGTTGTCCCTGTGTGTTTGGTTTTGCTGTAGCTGTATGCTTGTATAAATGTTTTCTTTAAATGCACATTTTCAAGGTATTTCAACCATAACAATATGTGCGCAAATAGGGTACACCAGCCATTCCTGTACAAACAACAGAGATTGCATTGTGTGTTGACAATACTGCATCCAAAATACTGCATCCAAAATATACAAAATACTTCATTTTCACCGCAGTACCTTTCCAGAAAGTTGATTTCACTTTTAGGCAGTCTGCATCCAGAATTTAGAAGATTTCGACCACAGCAGGCAAGGTGGTCAGTTCTGTCAACGGAGCTCAGCGCCCCTTATCAGATGCCCAAGTATTTGAGTATAGTGTTAAGCTGTTAAGTTGTAGCTGTTGTGTGGGATAGGGTGTAGATGTTGTGTAGGAATAGTGCGTAGCTGTTTTGGGCATTTGTGCCTGTACTGACATTTAACCTATTTGGCATATAACTGAGTTCATTTCCGGTCTTTCTGGGTAATTTAGCATGATCCCATTACTGTGTATGTGTGGGTTTGTGCATAAACATCAATGGGATGCTTGTGTATATTTCTGTGTGTGTTTGTGTAAGCTTATACATATGTTAGTGATTGTGTGGGTAAGTGTTTGGAGGAGTGAACATTTGCAGAAAACCATTCAAGGATAGCCTGAACACCTAATCGATAAATCTTAAACAGAAAAAAAAGCATTTAAATGACACAGCGTGTCTGACTAATTTGGGTTGACATGAATCAACAGGGATTTGCATTCTAGGCTATAGTCCAATGCAAATAGCAGCCTACCCACAAACAGCCAAAAGATTCAGCATGCAGTCACACATACACACATTCACGCAGACATATACACACCCGATGCCACAACCTGACATGGCCAAATGCATGTACACAGATTACAGAAAGCTTATTTTACAAACACATTTACAAGGCACATTTTCTATGGTATGTGATGTTTTGGGACTGGCAATGAAACACTTGATGATGGTAAGGTTTAACAATTTGACTTAGGATCTAGCATATTGAATGTAGAGGTTTTTTGGTTCACTGGTTTACAGTAGATACCCTGTAGATCATTTGATTGGAGCAACAAGCAATTAGCCAGCTTATCTGGTGCTTATCAGCAACGTTTGGATAAAAAAACGCTTTGTTTGTTTCTCTCAATGCGTTTCTGTTTCATTGTTTGTTTGTTAGTGTGCATTTGAACCTTCGGTCTTTGGTCGTTGCCAATGCACGTAAACGATACGTGATTGTGTGTGTGTTATGGTTTAAGCACTGTTAAAGCTAATGTACTGCACTACTTCATTGTCTCCTGGTGCAACACACTCAAGCTTTTAACCAATCCCTGAGGAGCGCTAATACCAGGAAACACATAGCTGACATAGCCAATCCAATCTATCACAACATTTCAGGTGTCTGTGTCTCTTTCACTATTTTCTTTTTTCTCTTGCTCAATGTCTCTCTCTCCCTTTTCGTCAATGTATTTGTTCCTTCTTCCTCCCTCTCTTTTCTTCCTCTCTCACGTTTTGGTGTGGGTTGGGCCAGTCTTACATAAAGCAATGCGTTATGCGAGCCGACGTATGTTGGTCTGTTTCTCAACTATACATCACTTGCGGCATAATGCTAATATGAACTATTCCGTAAATGATTACACAGGTTGAGATCCATTTCTGGTCTTCGCCATGAGAACTTGTCCCTTAACCTTGCTCATGAATCTTGAGCAGTATTAGGACCATGTGGTGCTGAATACATTTTAAGAATGAAATGTTGTAAAAAATAAAAAAGAGTTAAAGGTTTCTCAAGAATCTTTGGAAATAAACATCCAGCCTAAAGTAAATCGTTTTGGGTGTGGGCTCAAGGTGTGGGCTTATTTGTGACCGAATCGGGCCTGTGAAGATTCCACTTGGTTCATAAGTTGATTGCCTAATGGCAGAACTGCAGCTATCGTACTTGAAAACAAAATTATAGAGTAAAAAAAAAAAAACTGGTAATAGATTGCTTCTCATACATCATTTTATGTCGTTTCATTTAACTTCCTAAATAATTCCTGTGTAAGTGAGGTCAGAGGTCACCATGTGGTAGAAGTGGGTGTTCAGGATGATATATGCATCTCCCAATAATAGGTTCCAGTGGCAGGGCTCTTCAAGTAGATTTTATATACGTGGTAAATTCCTACGTTCCACTTAGATATGAACCACTGTGACACTGCCTTCTTCAGTAAGAGATGCACACTTACGACTATAAAGAGAGATATTCTGTAGCTGGGTAGGGTTCTTCTCATCTACCATTCCACTGGAATGTGATGGGCTGTCACTTCTCTGTAAGCACAACACAAGGTGCATTTGCCTATTAATTGAATGCCTTGGCTTTCTTACTTAAAGCAGGTTCTAACTGTCTGCTGAAATGTGTCTCAAACTTTTTTTAAAGGAGTTTTAACCCTTTCTAATCATTGACAATGAGCTCATATTGGCAGATATAAAACACAAGACCATAAATATGTAAATATACCGATTGGTCTTGCATGTTCCAGTGCAAAGAAGGGATGCTGGGGTGTTGGCAGCTACAGTGGAGGAAAAAAAGTATTTTAAAGACAAAGAAAGGATCAGTCTATAATTTTAATGGTAGGTCTATTTAAACAGTGAGAGACAGAATAACAAAACATTATGACTAAACTGTCAGAAACAGACTCCATGAGGGAGCATGAGGGCTTGATATCCTCTATTGGGACCTGTGCTTACAGATCAGCACAGTGTAGCTTGATTAGCATTCGCCAGAAATCCCCAGAATTGGCAGGTCCGCCATTAGCGCCTGGTTCCTTATCACAGATAAGAGCAGGTTCGAAATCCATAGGGTCAATTATGGATCACCCTATGATTACTGATTTGTTAATGCATTAATATATTTGTATTGAACGTTTCAGACATCTTTTAGCAGTGTACAAAGGTTCTTAATTGTGTCAATGTATTCAATGCCTTTGTGTGGCATCTGAGGATATCATTGATATTACAGATAACATTTAATTTTTTTGTACAGTTTTGTTTAATAACCCTGGGTTTTCATAAATATGGTGTGAGTTCTGAGATAACATAGTACACATTCAGGAACTAGTGTGTTAAGGACTGTGAAAAACGGCAGCAGAATATTCTGAAAATGCTTAAATAGACATAGACACACAACGCTATAAGCATTCAGTTTTTATAAAGAAACAATGAAATGGACTGTTTCTGAACCTAACAGTTTGGTGCATATGTATACTCGTGATAAACAGCCCTTTGGCTGAAAAGTATCTATGATTCAGTGTGCTCAGTTATCAGGATTCACACCACATAGCATGTCCCTTCCAGTGTCACATTGGCACAGGGTGTGTGAGTATTTACTTGGTTAATGTCGTTTCTCTCTTTAAATCCAGAACATCCCTCAGGGCCAGCTCCAGGCATAAGTCATAAGAGGTGGCTTTTGGCCTCTAGCCTCAAGGAACCTATTATTAAAAAAACTCAGGTTCCACGTTCTATGTTATTGCTGTTATTTCACTAGGTAAGTATGCTAAGAACACATACTTATTCACAGTGGTCACCTGGGAGCCAATTAGTGTTAACTGTCATCCCCATTCCCAATGTTGACATTTTCTTAAAAGTGTAAATATAAACGGTTAAACAACATGTTTTTGGCTTCAAGAAAAAACTAAATGTTACAATTACTTGTCATTTTTAACACAAATTGCTGAATAGGTCTAGCGCAGAACATTTACTTTAGGCCCATGTCTTACCCATGTGTTGACATATCACATATTGGGTGGTATTGAACAATTTTATAATATTTGGACATACACATTGAGATATTTTATAATATATAAAATAAAACATATGTCTTGTGCTTACACTCTGGTTTATTAAATAAGATGTTTTTTTGTGTCCTAATGCGGCCTCTGACATTCCGAAATACATGTCATTCCTTTCTTTAATATTGAAATATGTTCAGAATAATTTGTTTTACAGACATGGTCTGGTTTTAAGGGTTAATCAATGCTGTCCTAAATACTTACTCTACTGATTATGTAGCTTAATAATAGGTCTAGCATATTACTCAGTAAGTATCCTAATAATATGCAGTGTCTCTCAAAACTATCTTCCACATTGTATTGTGTTATAGCAACATAAAATCAAATGTGCTTTTGTTAGGAGTTTTTGCCACCGATCAACAAAAAAAGTTAATAATTTCAAAGAGAAAACATTTGAACACTTAATTCATTACAAATATGAAGGAGAAAATAATTGATTGCATAATTATTTCCCCCCTTGTGTGTCATGGCACATCTGAGGAGATGTCAGTCGTCTTCAGAAGTCATGCCGCTAGTAGAATGGATTCCACCTGTGTGCAATCAAGGGGTTTCATATGACTTTAGCGTTAAATACACTTGTCTCTGGGAGGTCTCACAGTGGGTTTGTACAATTCCAAAGAAAAACGACATAATGAAGACCAAGGAACATTAAAAGCAAATCCCAAATAAGGGTTTTCCAAAAGCACCAGTCAAGTGTACGGTATAAAAACTCCTCCAAGGCATTACATATCCCAGAGGGCACAATAAATTCTGGGACTGCGAATCTGCCTAGAACAAGTCTGAGAGGATTTTCTGCATTATAGACAAACGCTACATTTTCGATAAGTGTATTTAGGCTTCAAATCTACTGTATGTTGTTTTCTTCCAGGTTGTTTTAAACATTTAAATGGACCTCAGTGTCATCTTGGCTCAGATGTGTTGTTAAAGAGATTTTAATATAACATTGGCTTTAACCATCCTTATGTTGCGGGGGCTGCCGTAACAATTCCAGACAACCATTCTGGATAAGGTGACAATATCTACTGTCTGTATTTAGAATGGTGGCATAGGATAATTGTATCTTCTGTAGCTATTGTGTACGTTTCTCACACCTTTGTGGGATATCGGAATGGTTCACATTCAGGAATGCTTGTAGCAATGGACATGGGAATGCGATTGACCCCGGTTAATGCATCTTCAGACAAGATTGTAATTGACATTTAGGCGCAGGTGGCTCACCTGGGATGGACAGATATAAAAGAGAAGAGGAAATGGAAGAGAGAAGGAAAGAGGAACGGAGACCGGATACCAAACAACCCCCAAGCCCGAGCGAGAGAGAAACGTGAATAATTGAGTGAATGTGCGTAAGTACAGTTAAACGAGGGACGGTGGGAGCGTTAGAGTCAATTTGTATTTGTCCCTGACAAGCCTAAAGCCCCTAGTTCCTGACGACTGTGTCGTCCCGCGTTACACGCACGTCACACACTGTGTGTGTTCCCAATGGCACCCTATCCCACGTGTGCTGCACTTACATTAAATGGAGGCCCATGGTCACTGCCTGGTGAATATGATGCCATTTGGGATGAGGCCTCCCCCTGTGTTTCCTTATTGTACATTTAAATGGTCAGACTCTGCGTGGGCACATTCTGTTCTCCCCCTCTTCTGCAGGCCTGGAGACAGAGCACTTTGCTTTGACTTAAGAAACACTGTTTATTCAACTCTAATTTTACTCCCAACAAGGCAAATGATATATTGTGGATGCCGTAATGGAAAGGAAATGTGTACGTATACGTGGGATATTATTATGAAACAACTGCGCTAATTAAAAGCTATTGTTTTCTACACTCTGGAAAGGAGTGGAGTAGATGATGTTCCGCCACACACATCGCATTGTAATGCCGGGCCAACACAATGAAGGAACCGCGAGGAAACCGGTGGGAGAACCCGGAGTCCTTGCTAACGACCTTGACAGCAAGAGATAGCGAGATAGACGGAGTGACTGGGAGGAATAGTGAGAGTAAGACAGGGAGGGATGAAAGCGGCGCAACGAGAGCCACGGGAGGACAGAGCGAGAGGAGAGTGTAGGGAGGAAGCGTGTGGTTGAGGGAGGGGAGTGCCGGGAGAAAAAACATTGTGGGAAAAGGCCAGGAGGTGTCAAACGATTGAACGCTATATGGTAATGTACAAAGGTTCCCTTTTCCGCTGTGAACTGTATTCCCCTCAGGCTCGACTGCACAATGTCTTCATATGCCGCCCTCAGAACACACACACAGTCCACGTGAAACTGATCGCTTCTAGCTGTGTAATGAAAACATTTCCAGGTTGCGTGTTTCATGGTCTTACCATCACATATCTGATTATCTGCTCTGCTAGGCTTGGCTGTGTCCTCTATGGAAGTTCTTCTTTTTTTATAGATCTGTTTGTCTTCTGACTACCTGCCCCGACTGTTGCGTCTGTCTATTTGTCTTTGGTACTATTTCTAAAACGTCTGCATACTCTTCCAAGCCTGGTTCATTTTCCAGGAAGGCGAAAGAAAATCTGTGGATGTGCCATCTTCCTCCTCTTTAAAAGTTGGGATCCCCTGGGGTTTTCCTTCCAACTGTCTCTACTTCAGCCAAACAATGCCTCCCAAATTGTTTGATACTACATGGACGAGCCTGGGCTACATGGGCGCTCGCTCTGCCAAGCTAAGTAACTGAATAGTTTGGAACACTGGGGGTTCGCTTGTCTTTAGTTGACTGGAGTTCACAGCTTGTGTTCAGAGTACGTCCCTCCCATCCTATCAATCAATGTAGATTCTCGGCAAACCAGCTGCTAAAGATGTATTGTGCCAATGGGGTAATGTCCTCAGAGCTATCACTATACTGCATGTCTATCAAACAGCGCAGTGACAGAACTCAACAGGGTTTTAAGTTTCAGTTGCTTCTGTGCTGACGTTCTGGAAGAGGTTTTGCCCCCGACCACCTTAAGTCCTTCATATGTCTGTTCTACCTTCCTCAGTATCCTCCTGTCTCTAATCTGTTTGGCCAGTTTGCTCATCCGTCTGATTTAACATTTGAGGGGGTGGTCTCAGTGTGCCTTCGGGTTGAATTTAAGTTTTACAGAATGACTTAGTGTAGAATTGTATTAGGAGGTTGGGGGACTGTCAGTTTGATTGAAAGTGGGACATTAATAACACAATCCATTTGTCTCAATGTGCAGTGGTGGCTCCAGATGAAAGCATGTCAGTGATTTTACGTACAGTGACACTCGAAAATATTCACCTACTTTGGACTTGCATTTTCTTTACAACCAGATCTGAATTTGATTTCAAACTGGAGGTGGCTGATCCAACCAACCAAATAGAGTGAGCAATCCAACCCAATCAACATACACTAACTCAGTTACTTAGATTAATCTAACATGAGAATGTTCATGGATAGGCAGCTAGAGAACATTTCTGAAGAGCAGACATTTGTTGTAGTTGGAGATCAAGAAAAGTGATTTGTTTGTCATTAAAGCTATGTTGAACGGGTGTTCAGCACAGAGTTCAGTGAGTGGCTAAGTGGATAAAGGAGTCAACAAAAATCTGAGGAATAACCGTTGTTGCTAAAGTTGCTCCACATTATAAAAAACCACAAGAATGTTTCTGACATCAATCTAAAGAATGTTTCTGACATCAATCTAAAGAATGCTTCTGACATCATTGTAATTCCATGATAATCCATATAAATGCTGAAGCCCACGAATGCCTACAAATGCCTACGTATGCATGGTCCTCTTTTTGGATCTCACCCTGTCTCAAAGGTTGTCCAGGGAGCCTTTTCATTTATTAGTTGCAGCGGGCTCAGTGTCTTTGTCAATAGAAAATTGGCAGGTGACAGAGTCAGCCAAACATGCAATGCACATGTCAATGCTTCTTTCTCATGTTTAGTCACTGGGTTTAAGGGTGAACCAAAAGAAAAGCTTCATGTTTATCTAGGTCTAGTCTGTTTTCCCACCTGCTTCTTCCTATTGGGGTCATTGGTGTCTGCGGTCTGCTGGGGCTGTCATGAATGGGAATTTTACAGGGCTGGATGATATCCACAGGCTTAATTGCATCTTGCACATCCAAAACTCCCAAACACATCCCCATAATGCTTCAGAGACTGGGCCCGTTAAGGGACTTGTCTAGTATTGCAGAAAACCTGAAGGGGGTGGTCTGTGTTGCAGATGACTTGACAGGGAGTGTGGTCTGTATTTCAAAAGACTTAACAGGGAAAGTGCGGTCTGTGTTCCAGATGACATTACCAGGGTGTGTGGCCTGTCCTGCAGAATACTTGACAGGGGAGTGGCGCTTGTCAACTGGGGGCACTCAGTGTCAAATGCTGTTGCTTTTAGCCCAAAATTAAATGGAACAATGCATCTTGGGTACAGTTGATATTGTCCCTAAAATAAATACATTTCAGCAGTTTCCTTATGGAAAACACATGGAAGGTTTGGAGGGTCTGTCACTGTCACCCAGACATGGTACACGTGGAGGCCCTGGAGGGTCTGTCACTGTCATCTAGACATGGTACACGTGGAGGCCCTGGAGGGTCTGTCACTGTCATCTAGACATGGTACACGTGGAGGCCCTGGAGGGTCTGTCACTGTTATCTAACATAGTACACGTGGAGGCCCTGGAGGGTCTGTCACTGTTATCTAACATGGTACACGTGGAGGCCCTGGAGGGTCTGTCACTGTCATCTAGACATGGTACATGTGGAGGGCCTGGAGGGTCTGTCTCTGTCATCTAGACATGGTACATGTGGAGGGCCTGGAGGGTCTCTCATTGTCATCTAGACATGGTACACGTGGAGGCTCTGGAGGGTCTGTTACTTTCACTTGGACATGGGACATGTAGAGTGCCTGTCAATCTCATCTGGATATGGTACAGGTGGAGGGCCTGGAGGGTCTTTAACCTGGACATAGTACACGTGGAGAGCCTGGAGGGTCTGTCACTGTCATCTGGACTTGGTACACGTAGAGTGTCTTTCACCATTATCTGGATATGGTAAACATGGTCTGTCACTCTCATCTGGTCATTGTACACTTGGAAAGCCTGGAGGGTCTCTCACAGTCACCTGGACATGGTAAACGTAGAGTGTCTTTCACCATCATCTGGATATGGTAAACATGGTCTGTCACTCTCATCTGGTCATTGTACACTTGGAAGGCCTGGAGGGTCTGTCACAGTCACCTGGACATGGTACACGTGGAGTGTCTTTCACCATCATCTGGACATGGTACACGTAGAGTGTCTTTCACCATCATCTGGACATGGTACACATGGAGTGTCTTTCACCATCATCAGGACATGGTACACGTAGAGTGTCTTTCACCATCATCTGGACATGGTACACGTAGAGTGTCTTTCACCATCATCTGGACATGGTACACGTGTCTTTCACCATTATCTGGACATGGTACACATGGAGGGTCAAGGTACACATAGAGGGCAGTTGCCATGGCTCCCGTACTTTCTCTCCTACAAGTGAAGGAACATTCAGCTTTCCCAGCTTCAAGATTGGAACAGATGGACTTGGATTTGTGTTTGCGTTGTTTTCTTGCCTTGTCACAGCTCCCAGTCTAGAATATAGGTTGAATTTGTAGTCTGGGCATACGGAACTGCTTGTCTGCTCTGTGGTCAGGTTTCCACTTGGCTGGATTAGGGCGTGATTTTCCCCATGATGTATGGGAATGAAATAATACACTGAAAAGATCCTGGAGGTAGTTGAGATGACGATACACGTTGGTTGTAATTTAAATGAAACTGATGATGTGGTTTTGATATGTACACTGATCAAAAGGATTAAGGGAACCAGTAGGCATCAGAGAATAAAACCGGATCAATGACACTTCAGAGGACAGCTGGACAGGGCCATAGATAAAAGGGCATTAACCCAGTAGCAGGACCGGTATCTGCCTCTTTGTGCGAGAAGGAACCAGAGGAGCACAGCCAGAGCCTTCCAGAATGCTGGTGGGCATGTTGCTGACCAAACTGTCAGAAATAGACTCCATGAGGATGGCATGCATTAAAATTATAAAGCACTCCTACCATAATAGCTACATTTAGTGTTAATAAAGGTAAGGTTTATTTGTAATGTTAAGTTCTATCATCAAGCACCTTAATTTAACTTTTTTTAACGCTCTTCCTGGGAGCTGTTTATTCTCCTGAAATGTTTTCCTATGGTTTGATTACTACTTCCTGTGAGGCAGAAATGTATGCCAAGTTATTATGAAGTTTTTCTGTAAAGATAAGTTTCAATGTCAAGTTAAATGGTTGTCGGTAATTCGTTTAAACCAATAGCATGAGGGCCCAACGTCCTCTAGTGGGACTGTGCTACCAGCCCAGCACCATGCAGTTCGATTGGTTTTCGTCCGAGAACACTAGAACTGGCAGGTCTGCCATTATGGCCCCATTCCCTTTACAGAGGAGGACAGGTCCACACTGAGCACATGTGACAGACATGAAAGAGTCTGGAGATGAGGTGAACGTATCGCTGCCTGCAACATCCTCCAGTTTGACCGGTTTGGCTGTGGGTCAGTGATGTTCTCGAGAGGCACATCCTTGGAGGGTGGCACAGACCTCCACGTGCTAGCCAGCGGTACGCTGACTGCTGTTGGGAACCGGGATTGAATCCTCAAGTTTTTAGTGTACCCTTTTTTTAGCAGTGTATTTATTTTGATATCATATACTTGGGAAGAACCTTGCTTGCCGTCATCAGCTAGATTACTTATTTCTCACCAGCAGTCAGATGCATAGCGTACAGTGAATCGCGGTGAAATATCCATTGTTTAACGACTATTATTGTGTACATATTAAATAATAAGTGAAGTAAATGACGGGAAATTAAGTGATGAGGACAATGAGCATTTCTATTACCATGAAAATACCCAATAACATTTCTGTAAATACTTTAGGTAATCCATCTATTTACTGTTCAACAGTGCATACAGGTCTGTCAAGCTGATCCCATTATTTCATGTCAGCTTCCTGGAGTTAATGTGAAAAACTGAAACTGTCCTGAACTGTCTCACTCAGTAGATGCAATCAGATTTTACATGAGTAAAATGTATATAGTTATATCAGTAACTATTGGTTCCCGTGCTACCTTGTCATCGCACCTTTGAAACGTAGCGGTGTATCTGAAGAGCAGACCCATTGTGTCTGTGAGGTGGACAGAAGAGTCGAAAAACGAGGGAGCTCCAAGCATAGTAATGTCTACGAACAAAAGGCCTGGTCCCAATTCGCAGCACTGCAGTTACCGATTCCATTGGTACAGCCCTCCCATCCCATTGCTGTTTTGGTCTCCTCCAGAGCATTAGTGTCAGAAGGCCGAATCACTCCTCCCTTTATTTTATCCATTCGATTTTTCCACCCTCAACCGCGTACACCGCCCACACACTGAAGGGACAGGTCTCTGGCCCCCGAGGGTCTGGATGTTATTCTCCCTTTGTGTCATGGAATGTCTCTAATAAGAGTGTGCTTGACTGTTCTCCCTCTCCAGCGGGGAAAGAGGTCGCTGACAGACACGGACGAACCAGGGAATCCAGCCCTCCACCGTGGGAGACCTAACCAGTGCTTGACACCTCACGCCCATTTCATGTCCTTTGAGACAGTCATATTTAATCACTGCTTGCATACTGTCGCGATATTTCACTATAAATGCAAAGAAAATCGGAGGACGTGGAGGTTAGCTCATTTCAGTAGATTTGTCTTCCCCTCTCCCCCTCGTCGCTCCTCCCCACGTATCCGCTCCTTGTGTCCTGTGAACATACACTACCCGCCAGGCTTGCGGTGCTTCATATTTATGACCGTCCTTCTCATGAATGTGAGCAGCGTGTTCCAAAACCATATTCAAATCCAATTTCACACTGCTGAAGAGAAAAGACCTGACAAAGCACTAGAGAGCAGAGAGAGTGGGTAAGGAAGGGGGAGAGAGGGTGGGAGAGAAGGACCAGAGAATGACGGAGCCAGGGAGGGTTGAGAGTAAAGGAGAAGATCAGGAAGAGAGGAGGAACTGTATTTGAACCACTGCTGTGAAAAGAGAAGATAGGAGTGGGAGGGAAGGAGGAGGGGAGGGAGTGAGGGGAGGACAGATCAGAGTGGGAAGCATGACACTAATGCGGCGAGAGGGAGAGGGAGAGTGCAAGAGGGAGGGAGGAGGGCAGGAGGGAGAGGAGGAAAAATCGAGAAGGGACTGCATGGGACCACAAATGAACACAGTCACATTCACACACAAATAAACACACACACACACACACACACACATTGGGTGTAAAGAGAAATTAATGTGTTTTTTCCTTACCAAATTCAAACCTTACCCAAAGTTCCCTCTACTCTGGGAACCCAATGTAGAACAACAGCCTACACCTTACTGCCTCCATCACTCTCCCACCTCTGAGTCTCCATCTTACTGCCTCCATCACTCTCCCACCTCTGAGTCTCCACCTTACTGCCTCCATCACTCTCCCACCTCTGAGTCTCCACCT
>JACXGK010004427.1:0-38449 GCA_016801125.1 Novumbra hubbsi
AGTGGTATATTCAGTATTGGTATATTCAGTAATAGTATATTCAGTATTGGTATTTTCAGTAACGATGTATTCAGTATTGGTATATTCAGTAATGGTATACTCGGTATTGGTATATTCAGTAACGATATACTCAGTATTGTGAAAGCCTCTTGCATTGGATTGACTTGAAAATGTACTTGAAAATCAGTAGATCGAAAACTGATTAGATCCATTAATATAATGGGTAAAAATATATATATATATGTTTAACTGCACAAAATAACATTCTCTGTTCTCTGCCTAACCCTTTAACATCTTATGCCCCAGGATGTACTCACCTCACTGCATGCCTGTAATATTTTCTCCTCCTTTACTAACTCTTAACATTTGACCCTGATCTAGACTGGACAAAGAATTACAGGAGTAAGAGTGTACTGTGTATGTGTGTGCGTGTGTGTTTCTATGTTTGTTTTCATACAGCCCAAATATCACTTTTATCAGCATTGTTTGTGTGTCTTTGAGGCATGGGTTGGTTTTCTATTTTGTGTGTCCTACCATTAAAGTTTAGTAGTATTATATTATTAGTATAACATGTATTTAGCCAGTAATACTTTGAGTACCAATAAAAGCATTTTAGAGCTGAATAAGGAGCATGCAAAAAAACAATTAAATAACATGAATATGAGGAATTTCCTAAAAGGCACAATCTCTGACTGTCTCACACATATTATATTAGTCCCCTCATAAATGCCATAACTTATCCCTCCAGAATCTAGAAATGTCTTAATCTGGCATGGTAGGTTTCATTTTTTACACCTTCACAAATTGCTGGGCCTGTGTCTATAGTTTAATAAAGATACTGTTTTCTCCCTCTTTTCAACAGAGTGGATAAGAGACTGAACTCCAGTGTCTGATCTTTCCTGATGCCTGTTCCCATACGTACCCTGTAGTTAAGAGTTGAGCACATTTGGTACTACGTGCAGACATCTGTCGTGGAGAAGAGGAAATATCCTGCCGTGAACTTTATGCTACTTTATTAGCCTGTACCTGCAAAACAAAAGGCAGAGAAGCAAGAACACTGGAGGCCCCCCCCCGAGTTACCATTTCAAAACAAGCTGTTCAACCTATAATCACTTTCCGCAAACAAGTAAGCATGTGTGTTTAAAGGGAAACTGACGTGTTTTGGGTAGAAAAGGGGATTGTGGGAGTTTTGGGAGTTTTTGGAGAAAAAAAGAATGTAATTACATTGAGACCTTTTTTATGTAATAAATTGTTATAAAACCTCTCAATTAGACAAGTACTAAGTTATTTTCCAGATAGGATTCACAAGGTCGTCCCCACGTACAGTTTCCTCATTAAAATGTATTTAGCCACTGCAATGATACGTCATCACCCCTGGCAGGGTTTACCAAGTTTATTTGCAATCATATACTAATGTAATTAAATATACAATGTAATTAAATCATTTTCCTGAAATATTTATCCGACAGTGAATTCAAGGTTTGAACAATAATTTGTCTTTCTGTACGTGTGTAAGTGCACGTCCATTTAGCCACTGCATTCACATACTGTAAATTCTGTATGTAAAAGTAAAGCTCTGTTACCCTCGTTCCTACTGTCTACAGTGTGACCTTTCTCTGTGAGTGTTGTTCAAGTGTATTATTAGGTGGAATTAATTTGGATCATTTATTACGGGAGACTCTTAAGATGTTTTGGGGAAATGGGCAGGGACTCTGCGGTCACTACCAGAATAAAGAAGCTTTGACAGGGCTGGTTTCCTGAAAGGCATATAATAAAAATTGCTGATCTTAAAATATTGCTGATGATGAATGTTTTTCACTAGCTCTTTAACTGCACTGTTGACTTAGTAAAATGTCCCATAAAAGATTGTTAAGCAATACGATATGTTTCTGAAAACCAATTATCATAATTGTTGGAACCCCTGACATTCACATGAACTAATTCTGATAAAAGCATATTGATTTGTATTTATATCACACTTTGGCACGTTTTAGCACCATTTTCCAACTGTCATTGGAACTTGGCTTGGAACTGTGTGCTATGGTCACATTTCTTGTTTTGATTAGAGGGTTTCCTCTGGTAAGACATCCTAATACCAGGTTGGCATGGAGGTGATGTCTAAATGCAGTTTTAGATACTTAGAGACGCCAAGATAAAACCAACTTTACAATTATGTGTACAAAAACTTTTGCAGAACCTTGAACCTTGGATGAAGAAAGTTCACTTGTCAGCCATCCTCAAAATGCACTGCTCAAAACAATTAAGGGACCACGTAATCATCACAGTTTAACACCAAGTAAATTAAACTTCAGGAATATTCATCTGTCCAGTTAGGAAGCATAAGCAATTGTGAATCGATGTCACTTCCTTTTAGTGTAAAAAAAACAGGTGCACCGGAGAAGCAAAAGCAAGACAACTCCCACAAAGGGAATGGTTTTGTACCTGCAGCCTAATCGGGTTGCACAGGTAGTCAACCTCTTCCTGTTTGGCACATCCTAAAGTGCCGTCTCAAGAATGTTTGTTGGGTCCCCCAGTACAGTCTCAAGATCACATCGCCCTCTACTGTATCAGAGTAGGATTTATTTATTCGTTTGCCCGCTGTTTTAGATTTTTCTAAAGAATGCTGTTTGAGGGAGTATGAGAGTAAACGCATTAGTTACCGCTCTGTGGTGGTGAAATTCTGAGGGCAGAATGTGGCTTCTTTTCTGTCCTCAGAGCTGTATTTATCATGTTTAAAATGGTTCACAAACAAACTACATTACATTTTTATGTAAGACATTTGAGACAGTTTGTGCTGTACGCTTGGCTCCGCTGTTTTATAACAACATACAATTGGTCATGGGCGCACAATGCATTCGGGACAAAAGGTTTAGATATATGGCAAAGGATTTTGGAAGAATGTGGAAGATTTTAATATAGTATTAGGAAGAATGTTACAGAGGCACCGAATTGCGGTTGTTCGGGAAATAGAAGAGGGGAATTTGAACTGGAAAATGCGATTTTGTCATACAGGATCGATAAAGAAGAGTGAAAATGGGATGAATGATGCAAGTTTGGTGGGGAGACAGTGTGGCATGTATTGTTGTACTGTGAGATGTATGATGGGAAAAGAGAGATTGTTCGACGGAGGAAGGAGCAGAAATATTTTATTACGGAGACAAGTTTAGGCAGCAGAGTATGAGTGTAGGTTGCCATGGTTGACCCCTCATTCCAAAACAGCAGGTGGCGGTATGAGCATGTTAAAGTTAGCTGCGATCCTCCTGAAGAGGAAAAAGAAGAGGAAGAGGAACATGAGTAAGCGAAATGGGCGGTGCTAAGGTAAACGTACCACTACTACTTTCATGACTAAGGTTTGTCTGCATCACAGCAGTCTTTGCCTTACAAATAATATTTTCAGCACTGTAGCACTTTTCTTTTTCAGCGGTTAGCGTTAAAGGGTGATAAAGTGCCCTTTGGCACGGGTTTTGTTTGGTTGTCGATGTCAGACAGTGGTTATTGGACATAGCCCGGTAGCTGTCGAGGTCATCTGAGTGGTGTGTACAGCATCTGGTTTACTTAGTTAACGTTACTGCGAGAGTCATGAAGAGTCTTCCGTATTTCTGCCGGGGGGAAGTCGTTCGAGGGTTTGGGCGAGGAAGCAAAGAACTTGGGATTCCCACAGGTAACGTCACTGGCTACCTAGCCAACGTCAGATAATTAAGAAGTTTCATTTGCTAGCTAAAGTTTTACTTTTTCGCAAGGTACTTTCCCGAGAGCTAGTTACATAGCGTCATGCACCTGTCCAACGTTTATACAAGCTGTCTTTATAATCAATATGTTTTTGTCCTGTGAGAAATGTGTTAACCGTACTATAACGACGATATACTACAAGTCATGTTTACTGGCTATCACATGTGACGTTATTGTAGCCACAACCCAAGAAAATGCTAGCGGTGATCCCTAACAGTTAATCTTCTGGATGCGGTCCAAACATACCCGCGTTCGTATGCAGTTACGAAACTAGATATTTCACGTTATACCATGTTTTGGGTTCTTATCCGAAACATTGGTCATAACGTTAAGGATGGCTAGCTGCTTAGCTCGATAGCTCACCTAGCAAACCATACGATCATGTTGAGCCAAGACCGTTGCCGGGCAATGAAATGCGCTCTGTCTACACCTTCAATGAAATTCTAGCCCAGGGCAGGGGAGAATCATTATTGTGTATGACTGAAATATAATATTTAACCCTTGTTATTATTGGCAGTTATTGACTTAATAAGTATTTGCATTAGTCTACGTTTCTTTCTGGATGTAGGTTGCCTTGACCTGTTTGGGGCCACGGATAAAAGAGTAACCCATTTCTCATGAGTGACCTTAGCTGGTACAGCTGTTGTTCGGTTCGTTGTACAAGTAAAGACAGAAATTAATTTTATGGAATCCTGGGACTACTTGGTGTATTATGCCACTGTTGTTAGGATTACTGGACGAGATGTCCTTTTCAGACCAGCTAGCAAAACTACCATGTTTTAACTTAATTTTCCCCTTATCTTTACATTTACAATGTTTCATATAATGAGTCCTTTTTATTGTGCTCATCTCGGGGAGAAGAGGTCTGTGACGAAATGGACACTCACAGAAGACACGTCTAACTTTGCTTTCTCGATCTCTCTTCTAATCAGCCAACTTCCCCGCCTCAGTGGTGGAGCGCCTCCCTGCGGATATCAGCACAGGGATTTACTACGGCTGGGCTTGCGTGGGTGACGGAGAAGTCCACCAGATGGTGATGAGCATCGGCTGGAACCCTTTCTACAAGAACACCAAGAAATCTATGGCAAGTCCAGCATGCAGGTCCCTAGAAGGTATAAAACCTTCTAGGCCTGTATTCTCTCCCCTCCGCGTTTATTTGGGCAGTGAGGCTCAGCTCTGTATGTTTTGGCTTTAAACTCCAGCATTTCGGTTTTGTGCTTCTGTCGGATGCGTTTGGCGTTACGCTTAGGTTTGTGTTTTCTATTCTGTTTCAACACTTTGAAACTGAGTAATGCCCTGGGATTTTGAAGTAACTTATAGTTAATAACAATGGATGGAATTCAATAGAATGCTTTGCGGTTGATGTCACTAAAGTTTCAGGACTTTTGTCTGATAATGCAAGCTATATACATGGTCAAAGCTGACTAGGCCTAACTTGGCTTTCACACACACACACACACACAAGGTTTGTGGAGGCTGGTCTCTACAAATGCTGTGGTCTTAACAGCAAGAATGTGCATTAATCTGCGGGATACATATACCGTGACGGGGGCATTTTGCGGCACTTATTTCAGGTGGGCTTAAAGCGTAATGGAATTTGTCCAAATAATAGATAAATAGATAAAACAGTAACATGAATTCAGTTTATAAAGACTAGATTATAGACATGTAATAAATATACTCACGTAAAGAGAACATCCTGTGCTTTATAAATTATATTTAAGTATATTTATGTTTCTTTTAGTTTAGGGGATGCAAGTAGCGATTGTGATTGTACATTTTGATCGTTATTATAATAGAGTACCATCAGAATTTGAACTGGGTTTTTAATGAATAGTAACCATGTGTTTGTGTATGTTAATGTCTTGGTGCCACATGTTAGATTGAAGCAGACGTTTTCGCTAGCAGCGGAAAACTAACATTGAAAAACCACCAAGAATTTAAACAAAATTAGTACAGGTATTTAGGTCATGTACAAAAAACCTACAGCACCTGCAAGAAAACCTCTTATGGATGCACGTTGTGTGCTTGTTGTCTCGCATCACAATTTACTTATTTTTGCAGACAATTTCGTAAGTTTCCGATTTTGACATTGCAAATGTCAATATTGCAATTTTGCTTATAATTTGAATAGTCGTGCAGCCCTACTGTGGGGCTGTTACTTTTTTTACTTCCCCATTGTTTTGATTTCATGGTTATTCAGATGTTTATTCATGTTCTTGTGTGTTGTCCTCTTACCTTTGTTCAGGTCGCCATTGAAAATTCCAAATTTTTCTTACATTGGTGAAATGTTTAAATGCTTCACAGGAGACTCATGTGATCCACACCTTTAAAGAGGATTTCTATGGCCAGATCCTCAACGTGGTGATGGTGGGCTACATCCGTCCAGAGAAGAGCTATGACTCGCTGGGTAAGAGTGAGTACTTCTATGCATGCACACACTCTTCCCCATCCTTGCAGTGGCACAGTCCTTTTCAGATCTTTCTTACTCCCATCTTTGTTTCCAGATGCCCTGATATCAGCAATCAACCACGACATAGAGGAGGCCAAGAGGAACCTTGAGCTCCCCGAACACCTCAAACTCAAAGAGGACAACTTCTTCAAAACCAAAGGCAGCGACTCCAAGACTACGGCGTCTGACCCCATCCTGAACGACCATTGACCCCCGAGTGCATCACAAAACCCCCTCTGTTGTTCTCTGGTCCCTTGGTTAAGTTCTTCACCAGTATGTGGTCTCCTGTGGCCCTTGCTGGGGCAGACTGTTCACCTGTGGTGTGAACAGGAACCTCTGAGGTTAGCAAGTACCTCATCAGAAAAAGCCACGTGACCTCTAATAGATGGGTGTTTGTTTCCCCCCTGGTGTTTGAGAGGCATGATGGTCCACAAATAATGGACCTTCCAGCCTGTGTTTTTGTGAGCGCCACTCTGTCTTACTATCCGTGTTAGCAGAACCCCTCAAGGCCCAATATGTAACTTATTTGGTCCTCTACAGAGATAACAGCTGGGTGTCGTTGTATTTGACCTGAAGCTATAATGGAGAATTATTGTTTCTCTATTGGACTAGTTAGGTACCTAATGAATGTCACCCAGTTATTGCTAGACCATATACAATTCCGGAAAGTGAATGTAACTGGTGTGCATTTCAGGGCAACAAGACCGGTACCAATTTGAGATTCATCTCTTTCTGTCACAGTTTATCTCACTGTTTCTTCATCAGATGTGTTCAAAATGTCTGCTTTGAAGCTGAGCAGTACTGAACGTCTCCTGCATGTGACCCAGGACAAATGGTTGCATTATGCAACATGCTGAATTCATCTGTAGTGTATGTAGTTCTTATTTGACGTATACCAACTATGTACTTTAATGCAGCTTCAGTTCAGCTGTTAGTAGGTTTATAGTTCTTTATTAATGAAGACCAAAATGTCCCTTCCCCAGCATGGTATGAAGGTTATTGAAATAGGGGATCTGACCTAGGAGTTTACCAGTTAAGATTTTGTCAATTCCAGTTGGATTAATCAATTTACTCAAAACTAAAATAGACTGACCAGTTAATGGACAGGACCCTGTATCCACCATTCCACCAATATGATACTGTATTGTTTATTTGCATACAGAAAATACTGCTGCAATAACAATATTGTTTAAATCCATATTAATTGATTTTTGTGGCATTTAACCGCCAAAAAGGCTGTTATCAAGGACCTTGTATTTGCTCGTGATGTCAGAGGTCTGCATACAAGAGTCCGGGCTCCGACACGATGGTCAGTTTGTGTGTCACACACTGTAACTCGTGCTACCTGGGCCTGATTAGACAACACCTGTGTGAATGATGCGTTCTGTGAGTCAGAGTTGGCATTCACATAATCTAACTGATTCGGTTGTTAGTGGCTCATTAACAACCGATCGAAATGGCAAGCGCTGCAAGGGAACATGTGCGTAACGTTTGGTTTTATCAGTTAATGTGATGTGTCGTATCTGAACCTGGATCACTCAGCGAAATTGTTTCAGATCAGATGTGCTTGATTAGGGTTGAGAAAGTTTCATTCTTTTTTGTCCCAGAATATCTTTGTAGTAAATGGACCTTGTGTTGGGCCCCTTGTTCCACTGACGTAAGCACTGATATGGTAGAAGAAAGTCCAGTCCACTGAATTTCTGCAGACTCATTGGATGTGTGTTTTTATATTTTATTTTATTAAATGTATTTAGAGGATGGATGAGCGCTTGTATCTAGTTTAATAGCACATTTTTGGTTCACAATTAAATGTGATTTCATATTTAAAGAGACACTGGAGTATTTTGAGATTTCTGCTTAATTAAATTAGACAAAGATAGGATTGTATGTCTTAACGAGACACCTGCTAACTACTTCAAAGCAGGGTGGTTGGTTATTTGTAAATTGTACAAATTAACAACAAGAAACTAAATTATACCCCCCCCCACTTCATACAGTGGGTATTTAAAATGTGCTCCTCTGTCATGGCCTACAACCCCTTAACGTGGGGCTTTGTCTGTTGATAAAAGAATTCCTGTATTTTTTCATTGGAGATGATTTGAAGTTCTCCCTAATGTAAGCCGGCGGTTGAATACATTTACGTTTATTAGAGCTTTTGATACAATAGTCAACTATTTTGTATTGGCATATGGAACGATATGCACTATGAGATCATCTAAAACATAAGTGTAACTGTTTTCCTGGAAGGCCAAAACACGTTTTGCTTTCACGTAAACATTAATTGCACTCACCTGGTGTTCCAGGTCTGACAGTCCCTGTGGGGAGGAATTAAAACCAGAAGTGTTCAGAACAGAGTTGAAAAGCTCTGATCTATAAATCTCTAGCACCTAAAAGCCTAGAGGTGAGGGAAGTTTGTTTCTGGTTTAAGACTTGGAGCACCTTATGTCAACGAGTGGTTTATTATTGTGTCCTTTAGAACTGTTTAGCAGTACTATGCCTTTTATATGGACAGACTTTATGTTTTCATAGAAAACCAGACGTCTGTGCTAATGTGAACCCAGGAAGGGTTAATATGACCTTATTATAAACCTGTGTTGTACAGCACCAGTGAAGAGAATAGGTGGAAACCTGTCACGGCAGTATACCAGACTGTTAGATCATCAGAACTGAAAATGTCTGTTTAGCTAACTCTGATTTCTCCCTCAGGTCACACTGGTTCAGAGCACCTGCTCACTGACTGAAATATAATGGAAATGCTTCTCTCTGTAGTATATTGACATCCAGCCAAAAACCTTTTAGCAGTTGTTCTATTAACCCTTACATTGATAGCTTTAGTATTGCAGGCATGGGTGCCTTCGGCTGGAGAGGCACTGGGAAAGACATTTGAAGAGCTTAGTACACCAGAAACATCAGGAAGCCCCTTGAAGAGCTTAGTACACCAGAAACATCAGGAAGCCCCTTGAAGAGCTTAGTACACCAGAAACACCAGGGAGCCCCTTGAAGAGCTTAGTACACCAGAAACCTCAGGAAGCCTCTTGAAGAGCTTAGTACACCAGAAACACCAGGAAGCCCCTTGAAGAGCTTAGTACACCAGAAACACCAGAAAGCCCCTTGAATAGCTTACTACACCAGAAACACCAGGAAGCCTGAATAGCTTGGTATACCAGAAGCACCACAAAGCCCCTTGTAGAGCTTAGTATACCCCTTTTGGAGTTAGTGGTTGATGCCACTAACTCTAGCTAAACCTGAAATATGAAGGAAACACAAGACTTAAAAGGGCACGTTTGTGTTCTCTGGGAGTTTCTGTACTGGCATCTGTAACTGTGTTCTTCTGGGAGTTTCTGTACTGGCATCTGTAACTGTGTTCTTCTGGGAGTTTCTGTACTGGCATCTGTAATGGTGTTTTCTGGGAGTTTCTGTACTGGCATCTGTAACGGTGTTCTCTGAAGGCAGGGTCTGGTTCATGAGCTCAGTGTACTCTGGTAATTTAGTGAACAATCCACACTTTACACCAATCAGATACTGTTTTCTGGCTTGTTTTGGTCTCTGGATGGAAATGTTTTTTTAGGGGGTGTAGAGGGGCATGTGTATAGATTTCTTCTTTGTTCATTGTCACTGTCATTGTCTAAAAACATAATGTATCATTTATAATCCAGTACGCTGTTAATTTACTCCTTGTACAAAATATATGAAGTAGTAGTACTGTTGAAGTAACGTGTTCTGAAATAAATGTTTTGGGGTGGACTGAAAGTGCGACTGTGTGCTCGTCTTGTCATCAACAGTTAAACGTGGGCCTGTGTTGAGAGACCAGTAAAGGTTTGTGCTTGTCACATTCAAAACCCTTATGTTTGCTTCTGAACAATCTTAGCTAAGGTTTTATTATGTTGAAATAACCAGATCTTATCACTTTCAGTAATATTGTTCACTGTTTAGAAGTATAACACTTAACTTTTTAGGAACTGGGGTTTTCATCAGCAGTTAATTTCTAAGGATTACGCTAGGCCAATTCATACTACATATTGTTCCGAAAAGAACTAACCAGCGGTATACTTGTTGGATCAAACAGGAGGCATTTGACCGGCAATGTAGATTCTATTAGCCAGTAACAAGGTAGAAAATGTATCAAAGCTGGAGCCTAGAACTGGATGCCTGAATGTACACCATTACTGAAGTAGACATTGATTAATGTCAACAAACAGAGAACATTATATTTCTGATTATAATAATCAACCATACCGTTTCACATGCAGGGGTATGCAAAAACACATGAATAGATTGATCTTTATTCATCAAGGTCAGTAAATGTTTTCTTGTAGTGCATTACAACTACTGACTAAAAAGAAGCCACACTAGTATAGTAAACCAAGGAAAATACTGAAAAGATTAGAATAAGGTTTAAAAATAGGGATAAGGCTGTTGTTGGGTTAAAATCAGGGCTTGAAGAAAAAAGAATTTTCAATCAAAAATCCTTTGTTACTAAAACAGTTTTAATGTTTAGTATTGCACAAAAGGATGTGTGTAAACATCTTGGGATCACAACTACAACATTATTAATCAACGTGAACAGGGAATCTTTAAATGACAGAAATCTTCACAAAATGTGAATTACGGTGTGCCATCAACATCTGATAATCATAGAAAGAAATGATCTACAGCCAACAAACCGATGCATTTCGGATGTCAGTGGGATACATGAATGGCCAAACACACAAAAGGGAACACTTGTGTAAAGTGGCAGCAGAGAAAATATAAGATGTTTCCCCCTAAACACCCAAAGCATGAATAATTAATTTATTTTTAATAGTATCCCCCTTAAACACAAACACGTATACAAACAAAATGCTTTAAATGAGAAGGATGAATGTCTGTAAACATGATAGGCAGCCCTGAGGATTCCGTTCCTGTTCGCGTGCCACTTTATCTAAAGCAATAGCTTTCGTCATCATACTCCATCTCCATGTCATCTTCCTCAAGTAGTCCATACTTAAACTTACGATACACTGTCCCGTCCTGACCCATATAGACAATATCTTCATCGTCGTCATCCTCCTCCTCTTCATCCTCAACAATGGGGTCGTTGTATTCACCGTAGGAGGACTCGGGGTAAACGGCCGACCCACCCCTGCCCACATCGGTGCCCAGCTTCTTGTAGCCACTGGCGTTCGTCTGGTAAAAGGCCGCGGCCCATTTAGAGCGCATTTGGAGGACCAGGAAGAGAGTGGCACCCAGGCCCAAGACCAGGAACACGACTGCCAAGACGAAGTGATTGGGATGCCACTCGGGAAGCTCCTCAACGCCACGGAATACAAAGTTCACCCCCAAGACGCACGCCGCTGGGAATCACACACAGACGCTGTTAGGTGATGCTGTCGTTTCTGTACGATGGTAAAGTTCCAATAATAGGAGATGTTGCCAAGAGCACAATTGTATGCATTATCAAAACCCATTGATACAGTGTGGTTTAAACGTTGGGCTTGATTTGGTGAGATCTGGACAGCATAGCTTTTTGTTTTGATAGCGTTACATTTGCAGCAATGTAAAAGTAGTTAAATCCACTATCAGCTTCTGGCATTACCATTGATTGGTGTCATATTAGCCAAAATCCTATGTAGACATGCTTGGTTAGGAATGTGTAAACTGAAATAAGTAATCTTATACAACTCAAAAAGCTGACAGAATGCAGTGTTCCTACTCAGTGATGCACTGTATGTAAAGCTGACAGAATGCAGTGGGCTTACTCAGTGATGTCCGGCAGTCACAACACTCCCAGGGGATCGGGCCGCTCTTGTGTTGCGTCTCGTCTCCGCAGCAGGTCAGGCAGCGCCCGTCGTCCGCGAGGAGCTGGCCTGCGGGGCACACGGTGCAGTCCCACGTGCTGGGGCCTTTACAGTCCAGACAGGAGTGGGCACACTGCAGGCACCGAGGCTCTGAGCCCTGGGAACACACGTTCAGAACGGGACATGGGGCGTTACCCGTCGTTGAGCGTGTTCATGACTGTCACCCTCGGAACGGTAGGAGGCGTTAGATTGAGTTACCAATATGGTGGAATCCGCGTAGAACCCCACGAGACACGGGGAGTCACATATCCCGCCGAAAAACCTGAAGCCCGTGAAGCACGACGTGCAGAATAGGGCTCCCCCAGCTGCAGGTGGAGGATGTCATGGAGAATGTCATGGAGAACATAAGGGAGAACATAAGGGAGAACATAAGGGAGAATGCAATGGAGAAGGTAATGGAGAACATGGGCCTTTACCGCTGCAGGTCCTGCAGGTCGGGTGACACTTGAGGCATGTTCCGGTCCGGTCGTCGGGGAAGTATTTGGCAGGGCACGTCTGGAGGCACTGCCCCGTCTGCTTCAGGTAGAAGTACCCTTTGCGGCAGTCGAGGCAGTCCTCGCCGCCTCTACCCCTGCATGCGCCGCACGACGGGGCACAGCGGTCGCACATCCCCGTGGTGACGTTGCCGTAGTGACTGAGACAAAGAGAAGGAGTTCAGACCGTTCACCACCTGCGAGCATGTCAGCCTGGGGGCCAGCCTGTTGCTGCTCCGTGGCCAACTCCCCTCTCCCTCAAAAGGGCACGAACAGACTCGGATCCAGGCTACCTCATCCTACCTCATCCCTGTAGCTAGGAAATGACCCTGGTACCCTTACGGTCCTCGGCGCCTGTGTGTCTCCTACCCGTTGCCACAGGTCTCCACGCAGCTCGGCCCCAGTCGGAACAGCGCGGGTCGGCAAGCCGAGCACTGAACCCCGGTGCGCCCCGTGCAGGACAGGCAGCTGGCGTGGCATCGCTCGCACACGCCCTCGTCTCCGTCAGCGTAGAAACCCCCCGGGCATTCATCCACACAGGTGTGGTCTGGGGAGAAGAAGTAAATGGGGGCAAGGGGGAGAAAACACACATGACCTCGTCCGATCACAGAGCAACCCGGTCATGTTCATTTTGGCGCCCAAATGCCTGACAATATTTTGAAACTGAGACTCACTGAACAGGAGGGTCTGGGGGGGGCAGCTCTGGCAGAGCTCCCTGGAGGGACCGGAGCAGCGGTGGCAGGAAGGGTGGCAGGCTTGGCAGTTGCCCGACGCGTCTCTGTATGAGCTCAGAGAGCACCGGCTGGATGACGCACAGTGGCCGTCGTCGTCCTTCTGCATGTTGGGCCCACAGCTGAGGCAGGACGAGGCCCCGGGACCCGAGCAGGTGAGACACGACCTGTCACAGTCTGAGAGACCGAGGCCTCGTCCGTAAGACACAGCCGTTCCTGTGGTTTCACTAAACCAATGCCTGACACAGTACAGCTCCGGAGAACACCCGGGCACGGTGAAATGCGGTGTGTGTGTGTGTGTGTACCCCGGCACTCGGAGGTGGCTGTCTCCTGGTAGGTGTCGGGGGGACAGTGGGCCAGACACTCTCCGCTGTGGCGCAGCGCCGCGGGGTTCCGGCACGCGCTGCAGTCGTCCACGTCAGGCCCGTCGCATGACGCGCAGTCGGTGTGACAGCGCTCGCACGCCTCGGCGGTGGGGAAGAAGCCCCCGGGGCACCGGTCCACACAGCGGTCCTCGTACAGCCAGTAGTTCCCACCACACCCTGGGGCAGGAAGGCAGGGAGCCCCGCTTACTTAGATCCACTCCCTTGGGTCCAACAATGTGAAGAGAGACAGCGCCCCCCCCAGGCTCACCCGTACACACCCCCCCCGGCGGCAGGCTCACCCGTACACAGGCCGTCCTGGCTGCACTCCAGGCAGTGTGACGGGCAGCGGACACACCGGCCCTGGTGGGAGTAGTGCCCGTCGGGGCAGTGCCCTATGCAGGAGTGCTCAAGTAGCAGGTAGTCGTCTGCACAACTCAGGCAGTAGGTGGCACTCCCCTGGCACTGGGCACACTCGGGGGCACACGGCTGGCACTCGCCACTCTTGGGGTAACCCCTGAACGGAGGACAGAGGTGTAGTGAATTTTCTCGTCAATTTGATTCGAATTACCCGCAGTCACAAGGACCTGGTCATAAGCCGTAGCTTGTGGGTTCCCCCCAGGAGGTGACAGATGGGGAAGTTTTTATGGGGAAGAGATGGAGGAGAAGGTGGGGAGAAGGTCTGACCTCTCGCACTCTGGAACACAGTGTCCACCCTGCAGGTACAACGGTTGGGGTCCCGAGAGGCACTTCTGGCAGCGCTGGTCATTCTGGCACAGATCACAGCCTGGCAGACAGTCGTGGCAGCAGGCCGATGTGGCATTGGCGAAAGTACCAGACGGGCACTCCTTCATACACATCCGGCCGGCTGTCAGGAAGTGACCTACAGACCCAGACAAGCGAGTAGGTCACATTGTGCCACTAAGTATTACGCCCCCTGTTCCACGGGCTCAATTCCGTCACGTGTAGCAGTGTTTACATGGTGTTGGTTTCAGGCATTCCCTGCTATCGTACTGAACACATGGTACTGAACAACATGAAAGCCCAGTGTCCTGGCGTTCATGTTGTTCGCCGGGACCAATTAACATTTTATTAGAACAATTGCTTGCATACAACTCAGGGAAATACCAATCAGCACGTACCTGTGCTGCAGGTGTGGCACTCATGTATACCAGAGCCGGTGCACGTCTGACAGCTGGACTGGCAGGGCTCACACGCACCACGGCCTGGGCACAGGGCACAGGGAACCACTCAGAGGGCATTCAAGCAGCGGAGAAACAAGTAGACAGGGAACAACTTTGAGCGTTACCGTCCACTGGCCGCTAGCTTCAGATCCCAGAACCTACAGGGAGGGTGGAGTATGGAGGATGCCTTACCATTAGGGAAATGCCTTTCAGGGCAGGATTCATCCGTGTCCTCCACACACTCTCCGTCGGTCAGAGTGACCTCATCCTCACACGAATCACAGTCGTCATAGCCGGGCCCGCTACAAGTCCGACACGTGCGATGGCACGGCTCACATTCCTGAGCCTCCTTGTCGACAAAGAATCCATTCTCACACTGCTCCACACACTCTCCGTCTAGACAAACACACACACACACACACATACACTTAGCAACCAGCGACTTAAGGTGTGCTCCACCTGCCAACTCAAAACCCCCAACTTGAAATGTTAGTGGAATGATGGGATCTACTGAACCTGTGAGGTAGAAGCCCTGTTCACACCAGTAGCACTGGTTCTGGTCACAGTTGACACAGTGGTGGTCCTCACACTTGACACACACCATCCCTTCGTTAAAAGTCCGCTCAGGGCAGATTTTGTGGCAGTCAGTCCCAAACCTCCACAAGGACAGAAAGGCAAGACATTGCTGTCACACCCAAATATTTTGTGTAGGCAACATTGGAGGGGTCTGAAAGATGTTTAATTAAGAATGTACTTACTGGTAGTATTCGCTTGAACAGGTGACACATTGCTTGGGGTTTTCTGTATGGAGAAATGGTCAATCATTTATCCAAAAGTCTGATTTATTGTCTTCAACAACTCTTTACTTCGGCAGACAGTTAGTGAGTGTCTCTTTCACATTCCTTAAGCAGCCTCCTCTTTAACATCTCTGCTGTAAAGGTTTTATGATTGGATACGAAACCTTCTATTAAGTTTTCTCCTTCTTCAGTGAACGTGAACATGGGATATGAGAGGAAGCCAGTTTAGACTATTGAGATTCACTCAATAAAGCAAGTACAAATGTTATATATCTTGCCAGCAGATGGCAGCAGATGGCAGCCTAGCGTCACACAAGAACAGGCAGTCATCAATCTGCCCATTGTTGGGATGAATGGGATACATTTGAACACACCAAAACACAGTTCAAAACCCAAACTAACCTCTTTACATTTCCTATGCAACAAGCTCAACCCCAAAACCTTAAACAAAAACCAGACCACACTGTGAATTCTTCTGATTCAGGGTATTGGAGAAGTGGTCATACGGGTCGGTTCACTGAGGACATTCATATTTTCGGAAAACCTTACTCAGGCATGTGATCTAACAGTAAGCCACCAAACCCCACCGTATTCCTCTCCCAACCATCCAAGCGTTGCCCAGGATACGCCTCACCCTATCCTGTCATCCACTCAGCTCTAGGCAGCCAAAACATCCCAGGAGGAAAGACAGGAGCAACAAAAGCTCCTTCTTCTTCAGCCCCATGGGGCACTCCTGCGAGACGAGGCTCCTCTGCCCTGGTGCTGCGCTACGGGGCTACAAGGCTAACCAGGCCTCCCAACACCCACAAGCCCAACACTGCATTATGCCACACTACCCAGGCCTCCCAACACCCACAAGCCCAACACTGCATTATGCCACACTACCCAGGCCTCCCAACACCCACAAGCCCAACACTGCATTATGCCACACTACCCAGGTCTCCCAACACTGCGTTAAGCCACACTACCCAGGTCTCCCAACACTGCATTATGCCACACTACCCAGGTCTCCCAACACTGCGTTAAGCCACACTACCCAGGTCTCCCAACACTGCATTAGGCCACACTACCCAGGGACAAGCCTCTACCTGCGAGAGCAATTACTTAGTTCGAGGGCGAGATGGAGCACAGACAGACAGGAAAAGCAGAGGGTATAGAACGAGGGTATAGAACGAGGGTGTAGAACGGGGCATAGAAAGGCACGAGAGCAAAGAGCTGGAAGTCAGGCCTCAGGCTTTGGTTATTTCCCGTTCGGGGGAAATCAACACCCACATAAATATGAATGGGACCCGCCACTTCAGAAGACACAGAAACAAAGGCGTATACTGTACGTTGCACAGACACAGGCGGAGACACACTTTCCATTTACCCTGTGGGAATCCTGAACATTATTCCCAGTAAAATCCTAATTTCTTCAAACCCATACACTGAACCCTTAACCTAAATATAACCGGAACCCGTATTATCTAACTTTAACCCTAAACCTAACCCTTAATACATGCAGCAGATTAAATAAAAGTCACACACATTTTTGCAATCAGTCTCATTTGGATTACTCAATCTCCCCGGGGCAGATAAACTTTAAAGGAGATTTCTGGATCAGGATCCTGGATCATGTATACTGCCCCTTACTGAGTAGGACTATACTAAGAACAAGACTACAGAAATCAATATTTTGCTTTACCAACTTTATTTTTCCTTTAAGACAACTGGAGCCTAAGGGAAGGCCTCAAAGTAGTAGGAATCTGGGAGATAAAATTCTGTGTGGATCACAAAGAGAGAGATCATTTTAATCTCGGTTACAGATTCAGAGAGGTTTCCCTATCTGTTTATAGTCAGAGCCTGCATCTGGTAGAGGGGGAGTGTTGCCGCTATCTCTTACACTCAGTCAGGCTGGAAAGGGTCTTTGAAGGGGTCCACACGCACTTGCTATTTATCGCTACACTGATTTTTCCCTTCATCTCCAACGTTTCAATGCTTGAGGCACAGTGCCGCCGCGACAATAATCTCAAAGTTTTCATCTGTCACTCATCTTTTTATTACTAAACGTGGGCGGCCGGGTAGGAAGGGTTGTAAAAGTGGGATAACATGATTGTGTGTGTGTGTGTGTGTGCGCTTCGTGGGCTTTGCACCATATGGCTGAAGATTCACACCAGTCACTCGGATAGGGATCCGGAAGTGAACAGTAGATTCCTCTTGGAAGGTTTGGGTGGTCTGAAATGATCCAGTCGTAAGTGTCAAGGTGGTCTGAAGAGGTAAAGTGGAGGCTGAAGTGGGGTTGACGGTGTGAGTACTTACTCGCCTGACACCTCTTACACCCCTCCTCGCAGGGCAGGCACTCGTCATACTCTGAGACCTTCACCTCACCTGTAGAACAGACACGTTATTCAGGACTCACGTCCCAGACACAGGGGCTATCATCACTGGCATTGCCATGACACTGTCCTTCACTGTGTGATTTCTAGAACAGTCACAGGAGCACACATTGGAAGATCTGTAGCGCAGTAACACTCTTGAAAATTGATAAGAGCAATGCTAGTAGGACGGCTAGATAGAGATGTGGCAACCTTCCAGCGTAGAGGGGAAGGTGTTAAATGCAAGGTGTTGTGGGGCGTGAGCAGCCGGGCTGCGAGCCTTGCATGTGACTAGTTCGGACACGTCGGAAACTCTCAAACGTTGCCTCTTAGTCTGATCTTCCTCTCACTTCCTTTTAGTCGTTCGAGCTGCTTCTTCGTGTTTTTTTTAAGCATTCACTCTCAAGATAAAAACGTCACTGGAGGATCTTTCGGGGGTTCTTTAGTTAGAACCGTGAGCGACTCCCATGCGTTCTTAGAAGAAACCGTTCAAAGGGTTCAATAACTGTTTGGGGCTGATTTTAAAGCGGGTCGGTTCCCCTATACCACTTTCCTTTGAAAATGCTATAGGGGATTTCCCCACGGTTGTAAAGTTAAGGAGTCCTAAGGGATCCTAGATTCATTTTTCTTTGTGTCTGCCACTCGAATTGTACACATCAAACACACACAAACAATCCATTTGGGAGGAATGACTTCAACTGAAAAATCGCAATAAAGCCTTACTGAGCATGGGATAGAGCTAAATGGTATGTGAAAAACCCGGGAGAAAAACGTACAAAAAGCTGAGTGGTCGAGCAATGAAGGACAAATGAGATGTAGAGTGTGTGTGTGTGTGAGAGAGAGAGTGTGTGTGTGGACGAGAGAGTGTAAGAGAGAGAGAGAGAGAGAGAGAGAGAAAGAAAACAGAGCGGTTGGTGTGTTCGTTGGTTGGGTGTCTTACCTTCTCCACACACCAGCGGATCGCACTGTCCGCCTCTGAGGTGATGGGAGGGGCTGCAGCGGAGGCAACGGTCCGCGCGGGTGCACACAGAGCAGTTGACGGGGCACGCCTCACAAAGCCCCTGGAACGAGTGGAAGAAGCCCCCTGGACACACTTCACGACACTCCCCTCCGTAGAGATACCTGTCTGTCTGGAACTTGTCTAAGGCCAGCGGAAAGACACAGAGACCGTTTCACTGGCGCAAAAACACCAAACATATGGACAGAAAGACAAACAAATGTGATCATAATGTGTCTGCATCGAATGCTGAAATCCTCTTCACTTCCGGGTGATTTACAAACAGGGAGCACACTGCTTCATAACCCTTGTAAAGTTATTCTGGTGTGGTCTTTTCCAGTGATCATTCCAACGAACAACTCCAATAAAAGGTCCCACATTTATGCGTTCTTTCCACATTTCTTTTAGTCCTTCTAAACACATTATCTTCTCTTTCGGACGGCAATCGTATGTTGCGTGATATCGCTTATTCAACAAGTCATAGTCAAATAAAAACACTTGCGCACAAACAGATGATTGTTCCGTCAGTTGGCTGGATGAGGTCCAGCATTCTGAGGTAGGAAATATGAACGTGATCTCAGGAAAGCATGCAGGCCGATGCTGTTATTGTCTAGTCTCCTCAAATTCCAGACGGACTCGTATTAAATGGAACCACATTTCAAACTCTGTCTGACTAACGTATTGAGTCTGTGTGCACGTGTAGCCTTTGTGCCAGATGTACAGAAATCTGGGGTTCATTGCGGTCTCCGCGGTCAGACATGCGAGTCTGTCTGTAAGCTCTATGTTTCGTTACCGCCGGAGATAGCACTCTGTCACACAGTGTAAAAGCACAGCTATTACTATTGCGATCGTGTTTCCTACCGGCGTTGTGGGGCTTTATATACCTTGACGCATGCGAAGTCTTACGCTTCATACCTTTCCCACAGCTCGTGCAGTTGTCGGGTCCGCCATCGTCACACCCTTGGCATGTGTGGTGGCACGGGTGGCACTGTTTCTCCATGCCATATGTCCCTGCTGGGCACTGGATCACACACTCTCCTTGGTTTAAATACCTGTGGGATTACGAACGAGGAAGACACCTTTTCATGCCTGGTTCTAATACGCCTTGGGATAAATTATACTGTAATACGCTTAGATGTGTTAACAAATGCTTCATAATATGTGTATGTTGTTTTGCTACACTCAAGCCAATTTCAAAGAACTGAACTTGTTGTTTGTTAATTTTATCTAGTTATCTGATAGCTTCTTCCATTGCAAAGTCTAACAGACTTTCGGTGGCATTTGTTGGCTAGGGTTATATTAATTAGTTCCCGAACAGAACAGGCCCAATCGAAGGCATTATATATGCACTTGGATGTCTTGTTTTTGGCTTCAGTTGCAGTTCTCTCCAAACGTGTGTTTACTCGTTCCAATCCACTGCTTTCAATCTCTCACCTGCTCGTTGGGCAACTCACACAGTCCTCCTTCTCAGGGCCAGTGCATCTAGAGCAGGTAGGATAACACAGGTGGCATTTCCCATGCCTGCTCAGATACTCACCTGGTAACAGAAAGAGAATGTACTTTACCTAGGGTCCATTAGGACTTTCCTCACACACCGGACTCACCTGCGGTCTGAGCGATAGCCTTTTTAGGCCACTGTGCTGGCCTGGTTAAGCCTCCACAATGGTAGAAGTGAACTCCAAATTCTACTGGTTAGGTCACCGGTTAGGTAGCTAATTATAATTATGTTCAAAAAGAGAACTAAGACTTTCAGCCTAGAAAAGAGATGCTATAATTACATAACACACATTCCACATCTCCTCCTCCTACGTGAGGAATGACACGTCTAAAACAGGGTGTAGATTGGAGTGGGGGTGTCACAGACCTCCGAGGGTAGCAGAGAGCGAGGTTGCGGACTGTGGCTTTTTGGTGAAAAGCCTAATTGTTTTTCGGGGACAAAACAAAACCGTGTCTTTGTGTGTGAAACACAACAGGCAGAACACCCATTCAGATGAGCCTGGAGTGATTCAGTAGGTCCCCAGTGTACGCACGCACGCGCACACGCGCACACACACACACACACACACACACACACACACACAAACAGACTTCAGAACATAGCAGCTTATAGAATAAAGTGTCAGTTGGGGGAGACTGAGTTATTTCAGTGTTGCGGTTGGCCAACCTCAAGAGGTCAATCTCTGACAGCACAAAAAGCATTTTGCACGGTTCGTATTCATTAGTGCACGTATTCATTCGTGCACGGCCGTAATTCCAATGTTTTACTATAAAAACAAATGTAGGTGGTCCTCCGGTTGTAATGGCCTTTCATTTCATGCCCATGTAGCTCTTGAACCAGTTCCAATCAAGTGTTTAAAGTATTTGAAAAATATATACTTTAAACACAGTTGTCTGGTATAGTATAAAAATACATTCTTGAAAATGACCAAGAGGTAAATAATTGGGTCTTAACTGTGATGGTCCTGGGATCCAAACTGAACCAACTTGTTTCAGTTGTGACGCAGTTCCTTTGCTGCAATCTTCAAAGCCAGTTTTAATGCAGTATTGACCGTACATGAAGCAAGTACTATGAATTAGAATGAACAATATTTCTGCCCTTTTAATATTAATATCTATGTTGCTTACACTCAAGATTAAGAATGTTGGCATGGTCATCTTTCAAATCAACCAAGAATAGTCCGCTGAATTGCATTGCTAACGACAAAACTAATAAAAAGGCTATTTAAATGTCCTTCTTTCCTTGATGATCACTCATGAAATACAAAAATTAACGACAACACCCTGACGCCTGGTTGAAAACAGAAAGATTGGACTTTCCACAAATCCAGGTGGTTAGATGTGACATTACCAGGCAGTATGAGTTAATTGACAAACAGTTTCCCTCCACAGCTCTCAATGTTCTAAAAGTTATACTTTGCTAAGAAGTCATGTGTGTTCACGTTCAGACATTTTATCTAATAAACACACTCACTACAACAGTCTTAAAGTCCCACACCACTAGAAATCCTAAACGACGATGCTCAGAGCTTAACTAATATGTACAATTATCTGAAACGGTTGAGCATAAATTTTGTCAAAATGTGAAATGTACCCTTCAACCTTAAATGCTTTACTGAAGTCTATCCATAATACTAGATTTTATATTTCTACGGCAATATGAGGTTGTGGTTTTGATCACCTATTTAAATAGCTAGTTAACTTACTGAAAGACAAAGAATTTGCTATTTGATAATGTTGGATCATGTCAGATAAAACCTTTTAATAAAAAAACAACTAAGTAAAAACAGTCAGACTACACTTTAAAGTAATGACATTAACATACAAAACATTGCCACTGGTATACAATAAAACATTGAGTGTAACTGACACAACAGCACATAAACCACTACTTTGACACCATCAAGTCTAAGCCATCTTCAACAATGACCAAAAAACGGTTTCTGTTAACCAATGGGATCAATCAATCTTTATTTCAATTAAACCAAAAACAACGGTACGACACAACTACAGGAACACTGTCATCGTTCAACGGCATGAACCCACGCTAAGAATCAATGCCGCGTTACAACTCAGACAGCATTCAATCTATAATGGGTTTCATGGACATGTTTTTCAACACCTACAAAGTTGACTCCCATAGCCACGTTAAACAGAGAGACGGACTGCGACTCCATTTTATAGCACCAACATTGTCATGGAGTCTCTCAGAGGCGCTTCTAACCTGGGTTGTGTTCACCAAAGCACAAGCAACGGAACTCATTTTAATACATTAATACATAATACAGTCTGTTTCTTCCATTTGGTGCCTCATGAACACCACCCTGATGAAGTACATGCCGTTGGCTATAGTGTCACTGGCACGTCTGTGATGTGTGGTAGCTGGCACGGAAAAAGTAACATCTAAACAAAGTCCACCGAAAAACATCTACCATAACAAAACTGTCTGATGATCAAAAAGACAGAGTACCACCTCTGTTTGAATGCAATGTTGTGGAAAAGCCCTTGTAGTGCTTCAGGTTTTGTGAGATGGCTCTTATTTAGCAGTAAGATATGGGTCTTTAAAAAGCGTTGGGCCGGTTTCACGGACAAAGATTAAACCTAGCCCCGAAAACAAAAACAAATAAGAAATATAACTGAATGGAGATCTCCATTGACATAGATTTTGTCAAGGACGAGGCTTAATTTGTGTGTATGAAACCGTCCCGTAGCAACAGAAATGATGAGACTACATGGTCATTGCTGCCTCAGTTTTCTGCCTAATAAACACAACCTGGATTAAGTTCATGTGGTCTTTAATAAACAGGTCTCAAAGAAGCTAATCATTTTGAAACGAAAGACCCCTCCTTAATTGACTGGCTTCAATAACACTTTCAACTTTCACCCGACTGTGGTGTGGAATGATTTGCGTTCAAGAACCACTGTGTGAGGCAGGCTAAACTACCATGTTCTCTGTGTGAGGCAGGCTAAACTACCATGTTCTCTGTGTGAGGCTGGCTAAACTACCATGTTCTCTGTGTGAGGCAGGCTAAACTACCATGTTCTCTGTGTGAGGCTGGCTAAACTACCATGCGCTCTGTGTGAGGCTGGCTAAACTACCATGTTCTCTGTGTGAGGCTGGCTAAACTACCATGTTCTCTGTGTGAGGCTGGCTAAACTACCATGTTCTCTGTGTGAGGCTGGCTAAACTACCATGTTCTCTGCCTGAAACACAGCGGACACAGGTGGGCTGCCTCTCTCAGATTCTTGGGGCAGTCTGGAGTCCCGGGTGGCACTCAACGACTACTGGAGAAAGGGGGTGGTGGTCGTCACACCGGTCAAGTCAAGTGTTTGCACAATCCTGCCATGTGTGTACAGGATTGCACGTGCATGTATGGGGGTGTGTGTGTGTACCCTCAACCCAGACAGTGTTCACATTAATGAGCGAGCGTTTTTACTCCAGAAACACAGCAAGGTGTTGGTACACGGGCACCCGAGCCTGGTCAATCCCCAGGACGAGCAAGCACAACAGTGTACCCAAGCACACCAGTGAACCCAAGCACACCAGTGAACCCAAGCACACCAGTGAACCCAAGCACACCAGTGAACCCAAGCACACCAGTGAACCCAAGCACACCAGTGAACCCAAGCACACCAGTGAACCCAAGCACACCAGTGAACCCAGACTCATGGGGTCCGTCCTGCAACCACACACACATCCACCACTGGAAAAAGGTAAAATTATTTTGGCATCGATGCTTTGGTCACAAAATACCGACACATTGTTATTTTTACATTTTCTTTTGTATGTCCCATTTGCTACTGTCGCCCAGGCCAAACGTCCCAGTACAGAAAAAAGGTAGGTTTGTTGTAGTTCTGTCATCGCACCTCTGACACAGTCTCTTAAGAGGCACAGCATTTCTTATAAATTATGTGGCTGGGTGAGTGGGCTGAGGTAGAGGGGAGCCCCCCCGCCGTGGATGCCTGACCCCCCTGTGACCCCTGGAGGGATGTCCCGTCACCCTTTCAGCGAGCATGTTCTGCAGCACAGTTGCTGCAGCACCTTCCTCTGGCACAGATTGTTCTTTTTTACAAGCACGCAGAAACTGCCTTCTGCCCAAGATTCTTCATTTGCTTTCCATAGACCAGGAAAGAAGAAACAAGGAAAAGACAACAGGCATTGCAGTTGGATTGGTCAGGACAGGCAGAGCCAGATGATTGGTCAGGAGAGAGGTCAGGTGACAGAAAGAGTTGTTTTATTCCATCAGAGGTTTGATGTTCATCGGAGAGTAGGGGGGGAAATTGTAGTCCAGCAGGAATGATTGGATCCATGTCGGAAAGGAAAACAGACATTTTGGGAAAGAGAGAAAAAACAATCAATCAATTTTAAAGAATAACTCTTCAAAACATTAAGTCATTTTTTCATCAGAGATAATTGATGGAATAAGTGAATCTCCAGTCTGTCCCAACCATTACCTTTATGTCCCAATTTAAGTTAAACAGATATTTAACACTTGTGGTGTACTAAAAAAATGTTGTGTTGATTTGGCTACAAGCTGAAGTGATTTCTTTGTAGTCAGTCAACATCACACATCTGGGTCATTGACAGACTGAAGATGACACATTGAAACCAATCAGAACACAGTAGGAAGACCATAGAGTTGGACAGAGAGCACATTTGCCATTAAACCAGTTTATATAATACATATTCAGGCAGATGCTTTTAGCCAGAGTGCCTTGCTCAAGGCACAACACCAGGTGAAGTTTGTTTACAACCACCAATAAATCCAAGAACACCAAACAAACAACCAATAATAGCAAAGAAGCAAGTGGGCTCTATCCAACTCTTGGTCACAACCAGGGTTCAAAATGAGGAAGGGGGTTCGGAAACCACAATATGTACTTCAGCACTCAATTAATTATAGGTATTCAAGGAAGCTTTATAAGTTGCAGCAATAACTTATTTATTTCCTGGCCTGAGGCAGTTGGGGTAGCCTGGATAAGTCAGATTATTGGGGAAACCTTTGAACAGTCCGGTTGCCCAGCAAAAGCGTAACAGGTGATTATTGTGCATTTACTAGATACCCAACGTTATGTTTGGAAAAGTAACTTTGTTCCTTGCTAGCTAGCTAGGCGGTATTCAGCCAAATTAGCTGCTAGCTAACAGCTGACATAGCGGTTACAGTAATGAGGCTGAACTACAGATCGTTTTACCAACTTGCTTTCCCAGTCAGTGAGGATGTGTAATGAACTGAACTTAGTCCTTTGTGATTTGAAAGATGTTAATTTCAATTAAGCATGAATGTGTGTGTGTGTGTGTGTACATAAGACTAAGAGCTTGGTTAGCTACTGTAGCTAATATTATTAAATTTGGCTTACTATAACAGAGCCATATTGGCTTAGCTAATACAGATTTTTCACAGATTTTATAATGAGAATTGAATTAATGTAATATCGCTCAATGTTTTAACATAGCAAGTCATTCACGTTATTAAAACAATATTTTGCACCATGGTACAGTAAACAAAACCAGCCCAGGTTAGTACAGCTCAGCCAAGTACAGCTCATCTTAACTCAGCCAAGTTACATACTATTATTTTAGCTCCTACTATTATTAAAAAAAGAATATTAATAATGAATGTTGTTATTTTTCTTTCTGATCTAGCTGAACCAAGTGAAATTATTAAATGAGGTTGCCCCCCATTTGCTGTGGTTTGTGGAAGGTTTAGGAAATCTTCACGTTTTTGTGGCAATAAACATATCCACGCTGGACGCTGAAATGGCACTGACTCCAGCCTTACCTTTGATGAAGTAAATCCCATGGTCCAAGTTATTTTGCTACCTTTTTGCCATTTATTCAGGGTTTTTATTGCGGGAGAAAGGTGGCTCGCTAGCTAGCTAATGGGACATCAATTCATGTTAAATTAGATCTTAAGGCGTTTCAACATAGTTCTTCAAATACATTCTGCTTCATAAGTAACTAAAGACACTGCGTGATACAGTTTATAGGTTTTCCCACGAATCTGTCTTCGGGAACCCCCAAGAGTCATAGGTCATTTCAAACCCTGGTTAGCCTCACTCACAAACAGTATTGTATAAACACAGAATTTAGATAAGATGTAAAACAGAAATGTCTGATACCAGTGTATGTGAGCAAAGTACACAACAAAAAGAGCCAGAGAAAATAATGTTATGAAGAGAATGTGATGGAAGGAGAGATTTCCGAGTGAATGTGAGAGACGGAAGAAAATGTTCAGAGAACGTGAACCAGGGAGAGAGACACAGAGACCACAGAGAAGGTCAAGGAAGGCGTTGTGACCTGCGCACTGAGCAGCCCCTGGCAGTACAAGCTCCGGAAATGTCCACAATGCAATACATTTAGACGGCCTTCCGGAACTCACCATCTTTGCAGATGGTGCTGACTACACACACTCCCGACTCCAGGTTGTAGCCACTCACACAGGTGCTGCAGTTGCCCTCCCCGGGTCCCACGCAGGCATAGCAGCTCTGGTCACACCTGGGGAGGGAGAGGGACGGACACGTGACAGTTATACACCTGGTAGGGTCCCTACCAGAAGTGGGGGTGGGCGTGTGTCCAACAAACTCACTTCCTGCAGGAGCGGGTGACGTCACCGTTCTCGGACACCTGCTCGGCCAGGAAGTACCCGACGCTGCAGGAGGAGACGCAGCGCCACTCCTCCATGAAGTACCCCTCAGCACACTGGTTACACGCCTCCATCCCCGTGCCTGGCAACGGGGAGACGTGAGCAGTGCGCTCTGGGAAACCGGTTCTCACCTGACAATTGACTTTGTGATGGGGGCGTTACCTGCACAGGTGGCACATGCTTGGTGACACAGCTCACAGGTCCGCCGATGGCCGTTATAGTAGGTACCGGGGTCACAGGTCATTTGACATTTGTTCCCCTGTATACTGGAGGAAGCAGCATACTGAATGATGCAGTCACACATTAGTACCTAACACACCCCGCTAGAAACTGGTCCATTTCTTTCACACGTTCATCTCACACAACATCAAATAATCATAGACTAAACATTAATCTCTCCCCAGTGACCCCCATAAATGCCAGTATTTAGTTTTAGACCTTGATTACTTGACAAGTCAAAGATTTAATATGTTTTTTTTTTTTTACGTATGCAAATGCTTGCCAAGTTTAGGTTCAAAGTTATTAAAAGGTTTAAGGTTAGGGTTAGTAAATGGATAATTAAAATGTTAGTGACGGTCTGTATAGAAAATATATTGCATTGTAAATATTGACTTTCCAAAAACAAGAGTTACCAAAGTATGTCCGAACCTCATTCTGAGAGGTTGCTGTGAGGACAGGTTTCTGTGGTGAGCAGAACTGCCAAACAGCTGAACTGAATCATATTATCTCTATTTTCCAGAAAGGATTTAGGGTTTTGTCTCCTCCTTTCCATTAATGGTGAACAGGAGTGTCTGTCTGGTCTCGCAGGCGTTCAGGAAGATCCTAGCACACATGCATTACATTTAGCATTGGCTGCAGGAGTAGATCAGACTGGGCCCAAAAACTATGTTTTGAAATGGTTCAACCGGAATGCTTCGGAATGGCCACGTTTAGGGCAGTTGCAGTGGTGGTAATCAGGACACCGTAGAGACATCGAACATGTAACTGATATTACGGGCCAGATGTGTGCGAGGACATGGACTTGGAGGAGCGGGGGGGAAAGTTCGAGGCGATGGTTTCGGCGTACCTCATCCCCGGCAGGCATTCCGAGCAGATATTAGATGCGGTGCATTTCTTGCAGTTCTCGTTGCACCTCCTGCACACGTTGGAATCTGTAACACAAAGGCACAAATATCTTCACGGACCGGACCGGCTCTAGCGGCTCCAGAAAGAACGTCTAAATGTCGTCAAATTAATCTGCGTCGGGTAGGGAACCTCAACAGGCATCTGGAGACCGAGGTTTCTTGGGCAAATGACAGAACCAAATAGCCCCTCCAGTCGCGCTCTGTCCAGCGTACGGATCAGTACGGGAGTACCATATGAGTACCATGTGAGTTTATTCTGTGTTTGTGTGCATACGTCAACTTGCCCTGGTCCAGGTAGAAGCCGTCCGCACAGCTGGCCACACAGGTGTTGGAGTTCTCGTTCAGGTGGAAGCCCGGCCTGCAGGTGGAGCATTGGTCGCTACGGCTACCTACACAGGTCTCACAAAGAGGCGAACACTTCTTACAGCGCTTCCTGTCGTCGCGGAAAAACCCGGAGGGGCAATCTGACACGCACGTCCTGCAAATGAGGAGAAGGGAAGGAGCAATAGACACGGTTATCGTTGCATCACCGGGTTACGGGAATCGGCTGAAGGAGAGGATTTCGGCACTCGGACCGTTTGTACAAGGTGATGAACAAAATTCCACGGGACTCCGGAAAGTACACGGGCATTTCTTTGCGTGCGCGCGCATCAACCCGTGTGGCTGTACGTATCCGGGAGTGTATGAGCTCAGGAGGGGTTGTGCACGGCTGTTTGTGTATGCGTGCGTACGTGTTATATATGAGAACAGGTGCGTTCTTTAAGATCTGTTAGATAACTCTTTGCCCTATCCACTCTTACACAATACCCACCATACAGCCACACACATTCTTGTGGGGACCAGACAAAAAAAATGTAATAAATAATAATAATAAAATCACCATTTCTAACCAATCCTTTACCTCAACAACCTAACATTTCTGCCTAAACTTAACCTAAACCTATCCCTTAAGACGTTAACCTAAACCTAATAAAAAGTGTGACCCCCAACCAACACTTTGTCCTCACGAGAGACGGGCAATATCCTAACAAGGGGCATGTTTTACTATCCTTCTGGTTGTAATTTAATCTGTTAAACCAAAACACACACACACACACCCTCCCGATGTGCAAAGTTATCAAAGGGAATCATGGGGATATAATTACAAGCATTAACCCCCCCCCTCCCCTCTATACTTTCCAGCCCAACTTCCATTCCAGCCACATCAAGCCAGTGGGCTAATGACAAGGTTTCACAACACAGGGTCGGGGTGGCCAAGCCCTCACAGGATTCCTCCTCACAGGATTCCTCCTCACAGGATTCCTCCTCACAGGATTCCTCCTCACAGGATTCCTCCTCACAGGATTCCTCCTCACAGGATTCCTCCTCACAGGATTCCTCCTCACAGGCACCTGCACGTCTATGAATGTACTACGCGCTCTGCGCTCGCAGACACAAAGGCCGTAAAAGCCGGACTTAAATACCCACCACACACGGCTCAACCCTACCCTCACACACACACAGTTGCTTTTTGCGAGACAACTGCTTTATGGTACCAAACATGAGCCTTCTAACAATGATTTGAGTTAATGTAAAATGTAACGGTGCACTAAAACCATTGGCACACTACAAACACAAGTACAGCAAGGTTTCCTTTGTCAGTCTAGTGCAAACATGCTAGCTAGCTAACCTAATGCTTATACAGCAAGCTATCATCCCTTAACAAAGTACTCTATATAAATACCATATTAAGTTGGCCGCTCTTCAAAGATGACTTCAGCCCCTCTACCCACAAACCACCACCCACCTACCAGCCTGAGATTGTGGCCCAAATCATGAGCACCTAATGCTGATGATTTTATTCAAGGAATTTATTAATCTTGGTGACTAGCGAACAGGACGTATGTCACCCTGAACACAGACATGCCAACCTGGTGTTGTTCTTGAACTTCAGGAAGTAGTGAAGGCAGTTTATGCACTGGTGAGGTCCAGGTCCTTCACAGCCGTTCTCGTTGCACTCGCTGTCACAGTTACCTGGGGAAATGTGCACTTTAGTGTTGCATCCTGCCGCAAAGGGGCGGGGTTTAGGGGAGGGGGCGTAACGATCTGAGGTTTATCCGTCACCCAGGGTCTGATTCAATGTCCACCACGTGTCCCGCTCCCATATGTAGGCCGTGTTCTCCTCCACTCACCATTGTACTCCTCTGTGAACTCCTCATCAGCAGGGGCCTCCACAGAGCGGGGCTTGTCACTGCGCAGGGAGGAGTAAGGGTGCACAGAGGTGCCGTAAAGCACCAGAGACCACTCCTTCAGTTTGCCTAAGGTGGTGTGCCAGAGGGACGGATATAATGACAAAATGACAGACAGATTGAGAAAACATGAGGTAGAGGGGTAGAAAGGTAGAGGGGTTGAAGGGTGGTAGAGGGGTAGAGGGGTTGAAGGGTGGTGGAGTGGTAGAGGAGTAGAATGGTAGAAAGGTAGAGGGGTGGGAAGGTAGAGGAGTAGAATGGTAGAGGAGTAGAATGGTAGAGTGGTAAAGTGGTAGAGAGGGAAAGATATTTTGTCACATTGGTTAATTGGAACACAACTAAGGAACACAAAGTGAACAGAAATTGCATTGTCTCTCTCCACTTGAGTGTAATTGTGTAAATTTGTGATGACGTAGTGAATCTAAAAATAAATGTTCAAAACGTATTAAGACAACAGTTCATGCTTAAAAAAATATGTTTACTAGATGAAAGGTTCTACACTATATTATTATTTTGTTTGAACGCATTTCTCAACTACTGCAAAGAGATACAAATGAAAGGCAAAATGTTAAGTCAACACAGATAACATTATGCAGTCCCTTGCAAAATTCTTCAGACTCTCTCTCATAGTACTGAATTACAAATGGTACATGTATTTTTTTCCGTTTTAAACGTTACTTTAATTCACTGAAACTCTATATGAATTACAGTAAGTTACAGTTCTTGACATGCATTGAAAAAATGAAAAATTATTCATTCAACTGCTCAGTGAATCCAAAGAGCATTAGTGAAAATGCATATATCAGGAAAGGGGTACAACATGTCCAAGTGATGGTATATCCCAGTGAGCACTGGCATTATTAATCAGGAATCTGCAGAACACCACACAGGCATGCAGAGAAAGGGCTGTCCTTCAAAACTCAGCGCCGTAACAAGAAAGCTGCTTTTGAGAGAAGCCACATAGAGGCCAGCAGTCATTTTAAGGGCGCTACAAAGTCTTGAGGTCAGGAGATGAGTAATGTTGCAGCAGTCATAAAAAAACTGCATGAAACTGGCCTTCATAGGAGGGTGGCAAGAAACAAACCTACTTTAAAAGAACTAATCGGAACACCTGGAATTTGCCAGAAACATGAGTGACCCAGCTGTTGTGCTTTGAAGAAAGACTGAACCACAAACTCCAAATTAAACCTTTCCTTTAATATTTTATTAAGCTTCGGAGCAGATTGACATTTTGCCCTCATCTCATGTCAGACGAGGTCAATTTAAACATGGACGGAGGAACGCCATGGGTATTTACACCAGGCTGGCTTGGCCCGTTTACTGTACCTGGAACTTTCTGGCTGCGGAGTTGTGAGGGCGAGTCATGGATCTCTAGGATCCAGTCGCCGGCTGCCTTCTCCCCCCAGCAGTGTGTGGTCATGAACTCCCAGTTCTTGAAGCCCTCCATGGAGTGGTCGAACAGCCTGGGAGTGCACACAGAAAGACCACAACTGTCTCTCTGAAGACGTAGAACCCGGACAAGTCAGTCCTGGACCCGGGTGCTCATGTTCCTAACATTCCCATCCAGGGTTTGAAGAACGATGCCAATTCGTTGAATGAGACGGGGTTGGAACAAAAGCCTGGTGTATGTGTGCGTGTGTGAGTGAGGCATAAAAGCAAGCAAAGTGCGGTAGAATCGCAGGGAGGTTCACCTGTTGGCAAGGAGCTGGGACTTGGTTCCCGAGGGCGACGTAAGGTTGATGGACAGGTCTCCCCGGCGCGGGTGTGTGACGGTGATGCGTACCACCACGTGCTCCAGGTAGATGACGTGGTGGTTGGAGTTGTCAAGGCAACCGGTTGCCTTGTACACGGAGCGCACCACGTGCTCCGGACGAATCGTCCTGCAAGCAGAGGAAAGCCACCAATCAGGTGTCAGGGCTCAAACTAATTCTGACGAGTGATTGGACGCGGGAAGGAAACATAAGACGAGCTACTCAGCGGTCGTAGAGTATTGATCCATCTGGACAGGGGTTGATGAGGACCTGTATACTGTACAGATGCCAAAAGAGCGGGTGAAAAAACCCTGAATTCATCCCACATGCTCTCATACATATATATATATATATATATATATATATATATGGAAAAAGATTGAACTACTTATTTTAATCCAAAGCATCTGTTTTGAATTTAACTCCCACAGGGAAGATGTGGAACCAAGGACAGACGGGGGTTCAGGGGGTGGAGTTTAGATGGCCGTGCCAGGGGGTGGAGTTTATCACTTTCCACTTCCTAATTGGACCCATGAGCTCATGGCTGTCTATAGAATCCATGGCCGCAGTGTAGCGACGAGGAGAAGGCCCAGACAGATACAGTGGGAGAGGCCAGAGGCTGAGCAGAGAGCAAGGCCCAGACAGATACAGTGGGAGAGGCCAGAGGCTGAGCAGAGAGCAAGGCCCAGACAGATACAGTGGGAGAGGCCAGAGGCTGAGCAGAGAGCAAGGCCCAGGGGATGGAGGATGACATCCAGAGGAAAAACACACAGTGCCGCCAAAAGAACCTGAGGGGATGAAGCCACCGTTTCTCAATTTTGATACGACCTATGGTCTGTCAAACACACACAAACACACAGCCTGTCAAATGCATGCGGCCAATTGAACACAAACACACAGCCCGTCAAATACAAACCGAAACATAGTAAGCTCTCCTCAACATTCCTTTGGTCTAGACAAGACACCATGGGGCTGGTAGATTGGGAGATAGACTACGGAAAACGAGGCCTAATAGGTTCCGTTCAAATCCAGTAAACCGAACCGTGATTTGCTCATTAATGTGTTCCAACACGAACCAACTCTCTCAAAACTGCTGTGTGTGTGTGCCGGTGTTTATGTGCGAGGCCCTCTAGAACTAACACTTCCCTCCGTTTAACGGCAGCTTGCACAATCCTATTCATGTGAGCACATGAAGCCAGGCCGCGACATGGGGAGAGTTTCAACTGTCAACGAGAGGAAAGGCTCCGAAACAGCGAACACGAGTCTAACCTGGTGTTATTACGGTTCTGTCATTGGCTCTGAACAGACGACACGTCGCTGGTCATGTGATTGACAGGGTGAAGGCCCAGTGAGGCTTAGGCTGTGTCGTACCTGATCTGCCGGTCAGCACTCTCCACACAGATGTGCTGGGCGGGAACCTGCTTCCATTGCTCCGCCTCCTTCACCATCGCCTCGGCGTCCATCAGGCCAAAGCCGTACAGGTGGCTGACTGCAAGACACGCCCACCCGCCAATCAATCCACCCAGCCAATCGGAATCGTTTAAAACACATTACGTACTTTTCGGTGGAAACTTCCTCGGGTGGGGAGTTTGGTAAATGCATACGGGTTGCCTGCTGGCCATTATACTAGAGTATTATTACTAAGACTAACTAAGTAATAATAGAAATGTTTTGGTACCCAATTCATATCATTTTTTAAATGTTAAATATATGAGAATTCCCCCATGGGAATGTAGGTGATTTATCAGACAGAGCATTGTGTGTTGCTCATGACAGAACAACCCAGGAAAAACCAAAACAATGTAACAGTTAAACATCAACAACTCAACACAATCCACTCCGCCAATCACACGATGTATCAACATTCCACCCCCCTCCTTTTACGCTCTCTCGCCCCTTTCTTCCAAACCTCCCCCCTCATTCCCCCTTTATCCCTCACCCACTTTCCCATTCCTCTTGGACACAGCCGCTTGGAAACCGTCCAAACAGACTGGGACTACAGACTGGCTGACCCGCAATTCAAATACCACACACACACACAAAAGCACACACCTCCCACAAGCACACTCGTACTCTGGCTTTTAAACACACGCAGGCACACACGCACATGCACACACACACACACACACACACACAAACACTCCACAAACACACTTCTAAAACAAAGTACTCCAGATGGAATCCCTGACAAGTTGTTGGCAACCGTTGGGGTGGTTTATGGTGACTGACTGGGTTATAGGAGCCCGCGAGGGGTACAAAAGAAAGACGAGGTGCAGGGAGGTGGAGGAGGAGAACGTGTTAATCACCATTATACCCCACAGCATTGGTCTTCCAGTCGGGGGCGTTGAGGTGGCCGGCTCGAGACGTCTTGACGATGATGTGCTGAACGTCTCTCCATGACAGCAGAGGGCTGGAGGGGAAATTACAAAACGTCACAGAAACACACTGGTGAACAACAAATACACCGGCTTAACGCACATCTGTGTGTGTGTGTGTGTGTGTGTGTGTGTGGCGGCGTTTGTGTTAGACATGCATTTACTGGGCAACAGAAGTATGTGTATAAGACAGAGAATGGTGTGTGAGGAAAGTGCCTCATCCATCCATCCATCCATCCATCCACCTTCCTGGCCTCTCGGAAACCATTACAAGATGGCAGCCTTGTGTCCTTTGATGTAAAAAAACAAATATGTGGGTCACCAAGTTTCCTAGGAATCCCCTCATATGCGGACCAGATGCTACATTTCTCTCTCCCTCCCTCATCTGAAAGCACAACATTCCAGAAGATTCTAGAGAAGTGCTACACAGCATGGATATAAATTGTGGAACGAGGATACCTAACAGCAATCTCCTAAACACTTGTGGGACAGAACGTCCAGGAGTTTTACTTGCCATGAGTCATTTGGCTGACTGTCTGTCCGGTTGTTGTTTACCTGGACCCTAGTCACAGCCAAGTCCAGAAGGACAGAGGGGTCCTCTACAGGGGAAAAGCAGGACAGTCCAAACCCAGATACCCAGCAATGAAAACATATTATTGACTAATTAAAACCGATCCAAATGTCTCCACCGGTCCCTACATAATTCACATGTTATAAATGTTTAATCGCATTGAACTAATTAGGCCATGGTACAGGCATCCGAAAATAATTTGAATGCTGTCGCAACACACACACTTGCTAAAACCTTGCTCAGTCCACAGAGACTTGACTTCAAGCCCGTTTGAAGTTCTCAGTGATAGTCCCAGATATTCTCCTCTAATGTTCTGACTGCGATAATGGTATAACCATACGGGTGTAATCAAAGAACGATAAGCTTCCACGTGACAGAATCAGACCCTCAGACCGTCTGCCAGCTTCACGCCGCTGCCCATCATTCAACAGATAACCGCTGATGCCATGGGGGTCGACGGGCAGAAAGAGATCGAGAGATTGAGAGAGAGAGAGAGAGAGACACAGAAATGTGGAGGGAGATTGAGAAAGAGAGAGAAATGTGGTGGGAGATTAAGAAAGAGAGAAATGTGGAGGGAGATTGAGAAAGAGAGAAATGTGGAGGGAGATTGAGAAAGAGAGAAATGTGGAGGGAGATTGAGAAAGAGAAATGTGGAGGGAGATTGAGAAAGAGAGAAATGTGGAGGGAGATTGAGAAAGAGAGAAATGTGGAGGGAGATTGAGAAAGAGAGAAATGTGGAGGGAGATTGAGAAAGAGAGAAATGTGGAGGGAGATTGAGAAAGAGAGAGATGTGGAGGGAGACCAGTAATTCGAGGCAGTTCAGTGCCCAGGTGGGGTAGTGTGAACACCGGTGTGGAGCTCACTTAGCCTCCAGGGCCAGGGCAATGATCCCTGCAGCCATGGGAGCAGACGCCGAGGTCCCTGTGTGGCTGTCGGTGCAGCGCTGGCGAAGATCCGTGGTGATCTGTAGACGGAGGAAAGAAGGACGGGAAGGGGGTGAAGAGGGCCGTCAAGACCTGTTGATCACAGGGGAGATGGGGGCACGTCTGAGGCTACGCACATTCCGGCTTTGATGCGCAGCCCTGCAATAGAGACACACACACACAAAGACCTGCTGTTCTCTGAGGTACCGAGGGAATCTTCCCCCAGACAAACAGGCTAGGCGTTGTGCACCAAGAACAGTCCGTGAATTCACATATACATAACGTCTAAGAAGTTCTGGGGAACGTAAAGGCCGGTCAATGGCATCAATGCCTTTGTCATCACAGAACCGCCTCCAGTCACATGAGGCCGGGCATTGTCCTGCACCAGGAGGAACCCAGGGTCCACAGCAATGGCGCAAGTTCTGACGATGGGTCTGGGTACCTAATAGCAATCAGGGTACCATTGCCTAGCAGGTGGAGGTCTGTGTGACCCACCAAGGATATGCCTCCCCAGGCCATCACTGACCCAGCGCCAAATCGGTCATGCTGGATGACGTGGAAAGCAGCAAAACGTTCCCCACAGTGTCTCCAGACTCTTTTACGTCTGTCACGTGCTCAGTGTGAACTGCTCTCATCTGCGAAGAGAACGGGGCGCCAATGGTGGACCTGCCAATTCTGGTGTTCTTTGGCGAACGCCAGTCAAGCTGCATGGTGCCGGGCTGAGAGCACAGGTCCCACTAGAGGATGTCGGGCCCTCATGCCACCCTCATGGAGTCTGTTTCCGACAGTTTGGTCAGAAACATGCACACAAGAAGCCCGCTGGAGGTCATTTTCTAGGGCTCTGACAGGGCTCCTTCTGTTCCTCCTCACACAAAGGAGCAGATACCGTTCTTGCTGCTGGGTTTTCTCCCCTTTGACTGCCTTGTCCAGCTCTCCTTGGAAAATGTCCCATCTCCTGGTATCTCCTCCATACTCTTGAGACTCTCTTGAGAGACACACCAGACCTTCTTGCAAAGGTACCTATGGATGTGCCATCCTGGAGGAGCTGGATTGCCTGTGCAACCTGAATGGGCTGCAGGTACCAGTAGTGACCAGGACACTGGCACAACACAAAACTAGGCAAGAATCAGTCAGGAAGGATAAGAGAGCAATTGTCTGTGGCCACCCTCTGCAAAACCATTCCCTTTTGGGGGGTTGTCTTGCTGTTGCCTCTCCAGTGCACCTGTAGTCACATTGATTTGCATCAAAACAGATAACATTGATTTACAATCGCTTATAAGACCTGTAGACTCTACAATGCACACCGGCCATTTGACTGTAGAGGCCCGAGTACCAGCTTGTATCTGGGTCACCGTGAGAGGAAGGCCTGACAGAAAACATGGTAAAAGATCTAAGACTGTTTTCATAAAGACAGGTCTAACCATGATCCGTTTATCCCTTCTTGTTGGCGTCTCAATCCTTCTGTGGGTCAGTCTATCGGCCTACGTGTCCCAATGCGCCAAGGGCCAGAGTGTAGCCCAAGGGGGTCAGCCCAGGACACACAGCCAGAACCTAACATACAGACCCCATTCGCCCAGGGACACAAAGGTCATGGCCTTTGCATACACATGTCAGAGTATATCAGTTACCTGCCATGATGCATCTGGCCTTAACAACACTGCAACATAAAAAACACACACACGTTGTTCCTCTGAGACAGACTCACTATCTTGCGGTCATAGTTCTCTCCGCTGCTGTAGGTTGTAGTAAGGGTGGAGGAGCACTCTTCCAGGTACCAGGGCTTGCGCCCACTCTCAGCCGTGCTGGAGATGGAGATGGTGTAGATGCTGTTGGTGTAGCCGTCGCAGGAGCAGTGGTCCCGGCTCCGCCCTCCATTCCCCGACGCCCAAACAAAGATGGAGCCGCGCCCCTTCCTTCCCTGGCAGGACGTCAAATAAGCCAATCAGATTACAGGCGGGACGGAAAGAAACATCCCTCCGCCGTACTCAGTGCTGAAACCGTAATATCAGACGGAGGGAGGACACGGGGGGGAGGACACGGGGGGGGAGGACACGGGGGGGAGGACACAGGGGGAGGACACGGGGGGGGAGGACAAGGGGGGAGGCACCATCAGACACTGAAAGAGAATTGCTGAGCACCAGGTTTGAAAGAAGGTGAGGAAGGAGCGTTGAGGGGGTTACAGAGTACGACGCATCCACACTGGGGTAACGGGAAGTGTTGGGAACTTTCACAAAATCAGATTCCCAGCCTTCCTGCATAAGCCCAACTGATACTGGGAATCCTTTAAAGGGATTTCTGGGAATACAGAAGGATGGATCGCAAAAAGAAGCAAAAGAGTGAAAATGACAGAAGCAGAGAGAAAAAAGCAAAATAAAGGATTTTAATGGAAATAGCAGCCGTAACAACCACGTTCTAAAGCT